>JAOEHT020209654.1:0-11104 GCA_025448195.2 Parazoanthus atlanticus | reverse complement strand
CATCTGTGAGACTGTATTAATGCAGTCTTGCTTTTTGCAAGTTTGAGAGCTTGGTTGGCGTTTTTCCGACAAGTCACCCGCAGTTGGTTGGTGTAAACACTCTTAGCTTTTTCTATGAATTCGGGTTCGTGTAAACAGGCATTAAGTCTGACTTATCGGCCTGGGTGTAGAGAGGCCCATTCATGGAAACCCCTGGCGTCCGACACTAAAATACTCTCAGAAATGCAACTTACTGTGCTAAATTGAAGTGAGACTCAAACCCGGCTCTGAAACGAAAGAACGAGTGAAGGCAAAACAAAGAAATAGAGCAGAATGTAAATACCTGAACACTTTGAATTGTTGGGCTTTATGCATCTGACGTAAGAAGGTTCCTTGGACATTAAAATAGCCATCAGATTGTTCAAACTGGTCTTGAACTGAGTTCCTGCCTGTAGTGTGCAATTAGGGATAATGAGAAATTAGGAATAAGAGTTTGGACAATTTTCACGGACTGCAGTTGAGATAATATTCATCTCTAACAATGTTACAAAGCTTGCTACTTAACTCAACTTTTGATTAGCATCGTGGTTGTTCAAAGTAGCATATTTTTTCCCATTAATTTGTTCCTTTCTTTTATGAATTGTAAGTTATCTAATAGTTGCGAGTAGAAATGAAACATTTGTTCTTGTTGTTGTTGTTTTTGTTGTTATTGTTGTTGTTGTTGTTGTTGATGACGATGATAAAAACTAAGCAGGTGTCTTAAAACCACAAGTTGGGGATGATCAGGAAACGTTCTGATATTTCGGTAAACTAGCTCATAAGAAAGTGTCTTAACACTTTTGAAGTCAAAATACGTTACACGTGGTTAGTGCTGGTCCCTTAATGTGATCTTCCAGGAGAATTCAAGAAGTGTTCAAGGATATTTAAGGAACTTTGGTTCACCCGCAGTGTTTTCACAGGTTACTAAACCAAATGTTCACAAGTTTCGTAGGTTATTGTATAACAAGTTGATATAGTTTTCACACAATGCGTTTTAATTTTAATTTCAAGGACCTCTTCAAAGCATAAATTAATTTCAAGGACTTTTCAAGGAACTCAAGGAGTAATCACAGACCACACAGGGACGAGAAAATTATTCTTACTTTCCTACAATTTTCCAACTGCTTTCTTCAAATCGTTCTCCTCTAATTTCTTTGAGATTTCATCCTGAACTACTCTCTTCCTGATTATAGATCTACTTTTCCTTCTTTTGCTTCAAATCTAAGTAAAATTATTCCCCATCATTACAGCACAATACGTTTTCTTCTCTATTCTTTGTCTTTTCCCACAACCCATCTGACAGTCGTTCTCCGAGGCAACATGTCCTCACACCAACTTTCCTTTCTCTATGACGGGAAACTGCCGCCACCACGACTCTAAATACCAACACCACTTACTGTATCCGGTCGCTTTAGGGAGCCAATCTCTTCCTTTGGGAACACTTTCGTTGCAATAAGGTTGGAACTGAAGCACATCGCCTAAAATTAACAAATTTTGCGAGAAATGCCAACATATTAAAACAGGAGATCAAACATACGTCTTTTGCCGCCAACAAGGTTAGTTAATGCATCGGTTGCATCTTGTCAATAAATCTTAACGCCAAACCTTACCTCTTTTAGATCCCTGTACAAAAGATCATTGTTCTTGTCCACGAAACCTGAGAAATAGTTAAAGGATAGATTATCTTATTATGAAAGTAGTCTTATTATTCGTAATAGCGTTAGTGCTATCCATACCAAAATTGCTGTAACAATTAACCAAGCTTGTATAAATATAATGGCAATTCATTGAGTCGATTAGGACGTCACATAACCGCCATCTTGGATAACTCATGACGTAAGATTCACTCACAAGAAAAATCCAAAAAATATATCGTGCTCTGTCACTCAAACACTGGTTTCAGAGAGGCTGACACACGGTACAATTGCAATGTTGCGCGCAAAACTGCTTGCAATGTTCCCCCATGTGTCGGGGCCTTGACACACAAAAAGCTTCTGTAATAAACTATCAGCAATGACAGATATTGAACCTGGCGAGACTAAATTTACTGTTCAAAAGCTACCAACAATAAAACTTTGCCCTGTAAAAGACAGAATTGTGCGAAAGGCAAGAATGTCAAAACGTTTAATCAAGTTGATAAAACCCTTAAATGACCATTCATTTTGATTGTCTTGAAGAGTAGAAATAATTGTTGTCACTAGTTTCTAATTTTAAAACCAGTTGACGGAAACCCATAAAATGACCATTCATTTTACTTGTCCTAAAGGGCAGAATTTGTTCTAACTTTTGAACCAGTGCAGTTGACGAAAACCCAAGAGTAGAAGTTAATTATTTCTCAAAAACGTTCGAAATTGAGAGTTTGAAAACTTTTAAGTTTGACCAAAATGTAGCAAGGCAAGGCTTAATAACTCAAGACTGGTTTCAAGTGCAAGTGATAACTGCTTGAAAGACAAACAATCAGTTGAACCAACCTTTGACATTGTAGGTAACATCTCCAGCGTAATGCTTCAGACGAAACTCCTGAAAAAGTAGCAGATATATAGTATATATTAGATAATCATTGATTTTAATAACAACTTTAAGTTTACCAAAACAGTTGATATTTTGAGAAGGGCCTAGGGGTTCAAACTGGCAGTGAGAAAAGCTATACCTTGACTTAACGGCAACCCTATTTTATATGTTTCGAAGACACACGGTATGATAGTGTTGCAGTGGACTAAGTTAACAGTAACTTTTCTTTTCTTCTCGTCATCAAGAGACGGTTGCATAAAGTTGTCGTGTTCGCACTAGAAACGGCCAACTCGTCTGAGGTGGATAAAGCGTCATTTTAGACCTACTTAGCTTCATTCGACAGAAATTCGACAGCTTCTGCCGAACTTATGTCGTATTTCTTGCCGAGTTGTATTTGACGCGGCAAAAAATGCATGTTTGAACCACCAGCCGGATTACTGCCGATTTTAATTGAAATAGACAAAACTTGAAAGGATCAGGCTGTCTCTACATACAATAAATTATAATGATAATTAAGAGTATAAATCGCACATATTTGATGTTAATGTACAATCGAATACTTGCCTCTCTTCCAATTGTCTTGCGCTCAGCGTAGTCGCCAGTAGCATGGCTAAGAAGTAAAACAGTAATGTTAAAGTCAATAAATACTGTGTTTGCTGTTTAAGAAATGCTCCATGCTTAGCGTAAATCTCAGGAGTTTGAGATGCACGCGGTGGGAAGTTGGCAGATTACCAGAGATTCTCGAGTTCTCTCCCAACTTCCCAAGTCCATTCATAGCTCAATAGAAGCACAGCTGAACATGGTCTATTTCTTCTTTCAGAACATTGCCACTTTGTTCAGAAAAAATGTGGAACCGTTGTTCACCAACCGGGTTGTTTTCGCAATTCATTTTTATAGCAAAGTTCAGCAGTTCCCCTTCCATTTCCAGATCGTCATTTTCAATTATTACTTCAACTTTCATTTGGAAACCTTTTCGAAAGCACTTTCTTGGTATTTGATTGCTTTCCAGATGTGCTTTCGTTTATTGCGATTTAGACGCACAGGCTATCGATATTAGATGTACTTTCACGCCACAGAAAAAGCGCGCGAAAAATTGCCAGCTGTGTTCTTATTCTGTATGGACGATATAAAAGTTTCTATTCAGGGTTTTGTACAAATATTTTATATCTCAAATACATGTTTCCATAACCGACGTACCATGACCTTATTTTAGAAAATTCTGAAAATGTCCCGAAAATTGATGAATCATGAAGTTGTTTGCCATGAATTGACAACTAATATTATTTTACTTTGTTCACACATAGACTCTGATTTTCGATGACTTTCCAAGACCAATTTTGATTTTCCAGGTTTTTCCTGGCCTGCATTTGAAATGTTGAAATTCTACTGACGACTTTCCAGGTTTTCGATGACCCGTACGGTACGAGCACTACTATTTAAGTTAGTTAGTTTTGCTAAGCACCTCACCTGAGAAAATGATTGTGCTGTCCAACAGCCTTCTCAAGTTTCTGTAAGAATGTCTCATCTGATACCTGACCAGGGCGCAGGCACTCTTCGTCCTTTTACAATAAAAAAAACGTATGAAGATGATCAATTAAATTTGATTTTCCAGTTATTGTAAGACGTGACCAGAAGTGCCGCTTTATAGTGATTGATTTTCAAGTGAAATTTTTGTGTAATCAGCCTGCAATGAATTAAACTTTACAGGTTGAGTGAAGGCTGTGTTACATTTTCAAGGTTGTCGCGTAGCTACTCCTGATAGTTAGTTAACAAGTTTACAATTCCTTAACGGTTACGCAACCATACCGGGGTTCACACTTGCGAGATAAGCATATTTTATCATAAGCATAAGCATAAATATAAGCATAAACATAAGCATAAACACAAATATAAGCTGCTAATATTTAGAATTAACACAAGTATAAGCATAAACATAGACAAAAACATAAATATAAGCATAAATGAGCATGAGCATAAATATAAACAAAGGTCTGAGCATAAACATAACATAAACAAAAGCATAAACATATAATAAAACTAAGCAGTAGCATAAGCGTAAGATGATTAAGTAACAAAGGAAAAGACAAAGGATTACTAAGTGTGAGACGAGATAGAACAAGCTAATCAGAGTAGCTTTAAGCCGCTCTTTGCCGACGTTAGTCATTTTCTTTTGATATTTGGAAAACTTAGAGTTTCGTTGGATGAGTAAATAAATCAAGAATGCTATACTTGTCAGGCCAAGCCTGCGTCAGCGTTGGAAGATTGGAAGTTCTGTAAGAAACTATAAGCAAAATGTATGAGGGTTCTACAGAAAACTGGTAGTCTTCCTTTCACTGCAAAAGGTTACTAATATAGTTATATGGTACACTCGTTTGGGATATTCCGACTATATTAAATTCGGAATAGGAAAGTATTCCGACTATTCTATGGTGTAGAACTTCAGCCTTATAATATATCTAGCTTCCAAACGAACATCTAAACCCAGAACAGGCCCCAAACAAACACACTCTTAAATTACGTGTAAAGTAGAAAGCATCCTTTCTTCGCTGGAGGTCCTAAATCCGGACCTTCAAAGGGGGCGCACGGTCGGGGAAGAATGGGGAAAGGAAAGAATCGCGCGGCCAGTTGAAAAGGGAATGAGAAAGAGAGACGTATTGGTCCTTACCAACTGAGCAATGATTCCCTGGTGCTTCATCTCAATTAGATCGCAGATAACTTTGTTATCAAAATACTCCACTCTTTCCCACTGCAAAATAAATTGAGCTATTTTAAACTTTCTCCTGTTTACTTGCAGCAACAAACCAGGGAAGAAACAAAAAACACCGACAAACGAATCAAAGAGGGGTCCTGACAGAATAAACCAAAATTCTGTGTAGAAGTGCGTAGAAGAACCAAATTAGAGACCTGTGTGAAGCTGAGGCTCTGATACCTTTGTCATCACTGTATGTGTAGATGTTCTATGGGTGCTGATGGCATGAAGGGTTTTACACTGACTCACTTAACTTTGCGAGGTTCTTATAGACTTCATAATGTCATCTTGCTAAATGCTCTCTTGGGAGCCATAACAAGAAACAGCGAATTTGAATTTCAAATCATTGTCCCCCGAAGAAGAACTACAGATATAGTTCGAAAAGTTGGGAAACTCCTTTTAAAAAATTTTGCAAATAGTTCATTATTTTAGGAAGTTTTAGCTTCAATATTTTTGTTTAGATCAGCTAAAATTTTTACTTTTAAAATCATGTATCCTGATCGCCGAAGGAGCAATAAATGATAGCAACTAGCCAACACACTATGTAATCTCAAGAAAAGCAAAGGAGCGAGCTCTTACAGATAGCCCCTGCGGCGTCAAGACGATCGTAAAAGCCTTTTAGGATTTTTTACGATCATGCACTAATATATATCAAGAAAAAAATATAAGACAAATTTTTAGTGTTTACAGCTGAAACTTTCAGTAAACAAGTGTCAAAAACCTAAGTTCGGTATAACACAGATAATTACATGGAACTCAATGCAGTTCAGTGTCACTTTGTATCTCTTTTACTTTACACGGAATAAAAAAATGTATGTATACAACGGTAACCCATTACAGGAAATAATAGACAAACCTGGAAAAGTCTTGCAAGTCAAAAAAACTAAGCCAAGAAACTACATCTTTAATTGTAGATGACCTGAAGCTGCAATTCTGCAACTTTTCAAGGACCAAATATCCACACGAATTTAAAGGCTGATACTTACAGTCAACGCAAGTGAAGTGAGAACCGTACTAAGAAGATCACTGTTAAAGTTTTCACGTGATTGCGGCGATGTTTTCAGTTGAGCAAACATACGAGAGGAAACTGAACATGTTAAAGATGGCGGGCACGTCTGCAGGTCGCTCTTGTCTAAAAAAATTACTTGGTTCCAAAACGCTCAGAATATACAAACCCATGAAAGCCAAAATAACCGCAGAATGATCACTAACGTCCTTTCCAAATATAAGAATCATACAGGTTTCAGCAGTGATTTGCTGGCGAGTTAGAAGTTTACATTATTCTCAGAAAACTTTAGTTTATATTCACATTCTTGAACTTGTTGTTTGTAACATTGAAGAACTTCTGATTACGGTTCTGACATAAAGCTGGACAATATAAAGAGATAGAATGCATTAGCATATTCCAAACCAGCGAATAGTGCTTTTCGCGTGCTCTGATTGGCTGCTCGAGCTCTGACTATCCGTCGCTATTCCAAGCTCGCATGAGTGAGCACAGACACGAGCGCGCGCGGCTCAGTACTGACGGGAGTTTTCTCTGTTTCTATTCATCTAAAATTGAAAGTTTCGTCATTTTTTTTAACTTCTACTCACTGGTTTGGTATTTGCTAATACAATTATTCTCTTCAGTGTCGGTGAGCAGCAAGTATATTCATCCCACCGCATTCGCGGCTCGGTAAATATCCAGCGCAACTCACCGCCGCTTCGGAGAATAATTGTTCACTGCACAGATGAGTAAACCGAATGAAGATTCACTAGGTCACATACCTTAATTCCTTCCTTCTTGTACTCGTCTTGTTCGGACTTCAACGTGAGCTCGATAAATAGCTGCTGGAGTTTTTCGTTACAGAAGTTGATGCAAAACTGCTCAAAACTGTTTGAGAAGGTGATAAATTTATAGTTAGAGAGAACTTGAAAGTTGAACGTGGAACACATTTTCTGCAGTTAATCAACTAAAAAAAGACAATGCATCGCTAGTAACCTACGTAAAAATGACTGTCAGCAAAGATGGAAGCATGTGTATGTTGGGTAACTGAAGACACCGCCGTAGTCGGTAGGAAATAGGAAATTAAAACTTCTATTCCTATTTCTATTTCCAGTAGGAAATAGGAAACTAAAGTTTCTTCTTCCTATTAACCGCTTGGTTTTGGGAAAATATTTGAAAAATCTTTCTTTTCATTTTTGGCAAAAATGAAGTGACTATGTTACGACGATACTCGCATTTCTTAATTGCCTCGTCTTGTTTTTTTGGTCCGGATACGGGACCGTACAAGCTTGAAGGAATGGGCTTTGGGGAAAAAGGCAGGGGTAAAGAAAAAAATGCAAATTTGACATTAAAGTTTGTGCAAATGAAATATCGCTTAACGTTGCATATTTCTTTCTGATGAATGACTACACCAAAGTTTGGTTAGTCTAAGGCCCAGTCCACAGGCATAACTGTTTGATTAAAAACGCAACCTTCTTATCGGAAACTCGTCAAGAGTTTTCCGTCCGCATGATCGTTTTCGTGGTGTTTTTACCTGATTTCCATCGTTTTCATCGTTTGCATGTGGACGGAAGGCCAAAACGAAAGAAGGTTGCGTTTTCAAACGAAAACCTACACGTTCACACATAAACGCCAACCCTTTTCTTCCGTTTTGGCCTTCCGTCCACACGTAAATGATGATAAACGATGGAAATGGAAGAAAAAGCTTGAATTTTCAAATGAGAGCCATCGTGTGGACGGAAACATTTGATACGTTTTTTTGATAAAAAGGTTTAATTTCCAAACGGAAACGTAAACATACGTGTTGACGTAGTCGTAACTAAGTCACGCAATCAGATTACGTGTAATCCTTAGGGAGTATAATAATAATAATAATAATAATTATAATTATAATTATAATAATAATATAATAATAATATAATAATAATAATAATAATAGTTAAAATTATAATAATAATGAGGGTGAAGATGATGGTATTAATAATAACTATACAAATAACAATAACAATCTCCCTTGAATGGTTGTCGGGGATGTTCTTCAGACTAAATACCCTAAAAAGTACCTCGCAGACATGCGAATTACAATATCCTAAAAAAAATACCCGGGCCTTGAGTATCAACAAAAAACTAAGGAATCGAACGCTACTTTTGTCGTCTACTTCAGCGATAGCCAAGTATTTTCTTGTTAATATAGTAACGAATGCATACTGTTTAAGTAACCTTCTTACCCCTAAAAATACCTAATTTAAAATACTTCATCTTTTACCTGAGTGACCCCCTAAAAAACCGGATTGCTAATTGTAACCCCAACAAAGTACAACGAGCTTCGCCGACTTCCAACTACAGGGAATACTACCCCCTCCTCGCGGGGAGTACGGAAATTTCGTTTTGTTATTTTTTGGGGGCAGTGCCAATGTAATTTTCGTAGAGTGTGGCGTCATTTGTGCTATCCTATCACGGGAAAAGAACGCAGATGACAAACAGCATGGTGCTTAACTAGCTGGCATACCTGTTGGTTTCAAAGATTTCAAATCCATAAATGTCCAAGAGCCCCATGAGAGACATGTGACCTTTGTACCTCTGTGGACAACAGTTGCTAAGATTAGTTCAGCTTACAACTGCAACAAACATCCTACTGATGCTCAGTTACTGATTTGCTTTTTACTTCAGCAACGTTATAGTTGTCTGTACAGTTTTAACTGGATGTATTAGCTGCAAAGAGGAATTATTCTTCTGACAACTAATGCGGCTTGGTAAATACGAGACGCATTCAATGGCAAACTTGGTTGCAAACTTTGTCAGTTCAGTCCTCGTTTGTCCATCTTCTTTTTTTCAAGTTCGTAGGTTCTTTTCTCAGGTTTCACTTAAAATTTTCGTTAAATGCGTGAGTTTTAGTAAGTCTCGTATTCAACCGGACAAATGTTTTCGTCTCTGACAATAAGTTCGTTTGCTTAGTGCGTCTGATAAACTACAATCAAAACATAATTCCTATAAAAAAATTTCAGATTTATTTACATAGACAAGTACCGTAAACGATGCCGAAAATAACTGACGACTATCTTGTTACAGACTTTCCGATTTAATTTAAAATCCATAGCCACCTCTGAAACATAGGGTTATTTTCAGGGAATTGTTGCTGTAAGCGACATGTGACCTCTGAACTTCTGTGGACAACGGTTGATATATTAAGTTAAGTTGAACTTACAACTGCAACAAACTGGACTGACCGGATAGTTTTCGTGCCGTCATAATTGATAAAGACCATAGCGGATAGGCCTTCTGTTTACCGTCTCCCTACCTACAGTCCCTGCTCCTACGAATCTACGGGTACCTCGTACAAAACACGTTTGTTCAGTCCCTGATTACAGTAACACATTCCTGGTCAAGGTTCAACACGCCTTAATGATCTCACCATAGATTGTTTGAGGGAAGAGTTGATCCTCTGGACAAGCCATGTGAACATTCGCGAGTACACAGCCTTTGCTAACGCGTCTCGCGCATAGAGAGCTTGTTCAATTGTCAGGGGGGTGCGGACCTAAAGAGCATTGACAATATGAATATACAGTCAGTGTATCAGAGACATGTGATGCACAATATAGGAGACCGCATGCAAAACAGTCATCTTACAGCACAGTCTGATCTTATAGAATCACACTTGTCCAACCCTCCCCCCGCCAAAAAAAGTCACTCAAGATGTTTGTGTCGTGCACGATTGCGTTAACAGTTCGCCAAGACTTTCCATCTGACAAAGTTTTAGAGGATATTGATTTTTCAACTTATTGCACGACAAGCATCCCAAATACGAAAAATGAAATCAGAATACTTATTAAGAACATTGAGTTTGAAATCCTCAAAAAACTTAAAAAATAGACGTTTCTAAAAAGAAAGAGTGTATACATGAAATCCATAAAAACTGCGATTGAAGATTAGACTAAATATTACACAAGTTCTTGAAAGCATGCCGTCAGCATCTCCACCCACAATAAAAGAACTGGCACAAATGACAGAAAATCATGCGCATGGCAAACTTTAAGCAGTAACATAATACCTTAAACTGAAAAGTTGCGCGGCAATGAAAACTGTTCATCACTTACTTTCTCTCCCTTGGCTTCCAAAGTTCTGCTCATTAGCGCTTTCTCCAGCAATTCTTCGGGACATCCTAGCAACTAAAGAAAACATAGAACGGTTCTGAGCGACGAACTGCGACTTCTCAACACATCATGTGTGAGAGGGGAATTCCGTGGATGCCACGTTATTGATGAAGAAAGTCTTAAGACTGATCATGCACTTGGAAAGACTAAAGACTACAGGTTGCTGGCAGAGAAATCGCGAGACTGAAACGTGGCTTGAAGCTAGACTGCATAAATTCTACTCGTAAACTCGCCTATTTGTTTGCCAGCAGTGCTCGTAAAAATTGTTTTACCTGTTGCAGGGCGGATTTATACGGGAGGGGCCAATGGGACCCGAGCCCATTTCGTCAGCAATTTTGAAAGATTTTATAAGAAAATCACTGAAAAAACGTCTCCGTCCCTATTTGTGATCATAATTGTGATCCGACATAGCTACTACGCTTAGCTATAATTCATTACAGTTGTGTCGTTGATTATGCTAAAATTTCTACTCGAAAATCGCTATAACTGTCGGCATAATGCCTATTACCACAACAGGGCTACACTCTTTATTTTTATAAGAACGTCTAATTTTGAACTGAGGCTGAAGCGTTCTTATTTTTTGGCAATTTGAGCCTCAAAACGTTTTTAAAATGTTCTTTTATAATAATAATAAGTTTTATTCATGACTTGATTTGCAATACAATTGAAAAACTCAAGTTTACAACATGC
>JAOEHT020209560.1:0-11106 GCA_025448195.2 Parazoanthus atlanticus | reverse complement strand
GTCGCGCGCCATCTTGAAATTCCGGAACTCATCCAATACGGTCGTTGAGAGACCTGGGACGAGTTAATTGACTTCCTCGCCCCCTCCCCCGACTTAAGCCTTTTTCTTTCTCTCATTATCGTCATCACATAAAAATGCTACAGATGCATTAGTTTTACTATATTTTGAAGCTTGTTAGGTTTTATGATTGAATACGATAATAACCTGTTGCGATGGTGAAGCTTTATGATATAGATATCAGTGTAGATAAATAAGCCCCTATTCCACCCGTTCATATAGGTTCATACAGTGGTGCAGGGAAAACTTAGGTACTGTACTTGCCTAGGGCTCACCCCAAGCATTTTTATTCGCTTTTTGGCAACAAGACAATCATATTTTTTCTCTCTAATCGTTAGTTCAATTTGGCAATCTTCACTGCAAACCCCTTTTATATAATATTAATTGTTGTGGTGTTTCAAGTACTTTTTGGCGCTGAGAGTTGAACAATTACCTGAAGTTGAGAAACACTGTTTGTTTATAATAATAATAATAATAATAATAATAATAATAATAATAATAATAATGGAGGTCAATCTATAATATAATATAATATAATATAATATAAATTTGAATTAGGCTTTTTAAAACAGCTGAAAAAATATCATTTACATTTTGCTTATATGAATGTTTGCTAACAATAGAAAATGGAAAGAAAACCGAAGTATTTTAACTCGACGTTTTACAATCTCTATAATATACAAGAGTAAATTATTTGACAAGTCTTGTTTCATTTTGTCGCTACGAGAGATCCTCTCAACTCGACCTCTTTCACGCTAAGTGGTAGCTTTTTATTTTCGGTAATTCGCTTTTGTTACAAAAAGGGTTTTAGTACTAAATGTAGTAAAATTGAACAAAGATACCAGCGATACACATAATTTGCGATGTAGTTTGTAGACTTTAAGTTTGGGATATTGTTTTTGTCACGGTTGCAAGGATCGCTTCGGCGTGAAACTCCGAGAAACTTGAGCTCTCTAAAAAATGTTAAACTTTAAGATTTTAACCAAGTTTTTAATCAATTTTAGCCATCTTAACAACATTATAAATTGTATTGCATTGTACTTATAAATGTGTGTGTGTACGTATCAGGATGTATGTATGTATGTATGTATATATGTATGTATGTATGTATGAATGTATGTATGTATGTATGTTTTTATGATGTGTATGTATGTAGGATGGATTGATTGATGGATGTATAAATGTTTGCGCATAATAATTGTGCAATTTTCTAACAAGAACAGTTTACACAGCTTGTATGAATTATTTTTATGATTTTGAAAGCCGACACTCACTGCTATAAATACATTACCCTTGATGGCTTTTTGTACACTGTCAGACAAAAAAGCAAACGAAAAAGGCATTTCCAAATGATCAAGCTTGTCTTTAGCAAGTGTTTTCCCAACAATATTTATCCATTGATGTTGGCAAAGCTGCGAACGTGTTCAGCTGGTATTGCAAAGCCATTAAAGGAAATTCGTTTGGCCTTGTCAATATACTGACTCTTCATAATTGCACCTTTTTAATTTTGAGTTTTCGGCTGTTTTTACTTTTTGCTTTGTCTGTGGAATGCATCTGTGAAACCGTAATTTCAGTTTGAATGGCGATAAAGTATGAAAATAATATAGAAATGTTTGGTCGGTTAAAATTGGCACCCCTAAATGCAAATTTTACCGTCTGATCTTTTATTGAAACTGCAAAATTCGCTTTTTCATGTTAGTGCTAAAACAGACTTAATGTGCGTGCAATTTACCGTATTTCGGAATATGAATATGTAGAGCAAAAACTGACTCTTCAATCGGGCAGTTATTAATGCTTCTTTCGAAATATGGAAAACAAGCGGTTTGTTTTCCGCTCATCCTAATTCTTAATTCAGGATAATCGTTTTATTGTTTATTGCTTCGACGAGGGTATTTGGAAAATTTCCCGAATGTATTTCTAATCCTGTCAAGTGCACCTTCAGGTTAAACATGAAAATATGTTTAGTGTTCTTTTTAAGACTTTAAAAGTCTCTTTGTTACAATGAGGATCAGTTTAAAGGATCTGGCATAAAGTCTTGGCGCAGGCTATATTACAAAAGAAAACTGAACAACCGGTGAGATATTTCGGACATTGCTCGGTTTTCAATACTTTCCGAATATTAACCTTTCTCAAATAATGTATGAGTTGTCCGATTTTGACAAGAATATAGCCGTTGTCCACTTTAGAAAAAATACTAGTGGGTTTTAATGATTGTTCACTCAGTATGTTGATTGACATTTTGCCGGACGGTCAAAGCCGAAATCCCCTAAAACCCTTATACTGGTTCTAGTTTTTTCAGAATCAATTAAGATTTTACCAAGCAGCAAGCTAAAGATAGCTAATGGTCACTTTAGATTATGTTTGATTGGCCTATCTGTAATGTTGCGCCAACTATAATTATCGCTTACTTATATTTGACATATGACTTCTGCGTCATTGGCAACAGAAACTCATAAATTTTGATAAAATAAACAATTTGCAACGGTTTCTTTTCAGTTAAAAGCACACTTTTTTGCATACTTTTTCCTTCTTTTCGCCTGGAAAAATTGTAGACGGCCAAATAGTTTGCTTTTGAAACAAGTTTGAGATAGCCATTTGTTTTCAGGCATCTCCTTGGTGGTTCTGCGGTCGGTAATCGAGGCGGGGGAGCTGAAACATGTTTTCTCAGAAAGACGTGGGAGGGCTATAGCCCCCCAACCCCTCCCACTCCGCGGCCCCTGCAATCAGCAGGAATATTAGTTTGAGCGGTCATGTTGCAAACCGGTCCTTTTGCCGTAAATATAAATCCGAAAACTCAAACTTTCTTCACCATAGCCCGTCCCAATCCTTCCTCCCCCTGCCCTCTCAAGCGAGACCATTTTAAAACATCTAAAACTGTCATAGCAACGGACCAAGAATAACTTTGTTTTGTCAATTCCACATTAATTGTGTTTTAGTATTTTTTGATAAATTTAAAATCCACTCAATAACCCAGAGCCTACTTGTTCGAAATGCATAATTTATACTTTCTGTCAAGTGTGTATTTCCTTGCTATGTCGAGCATTTGTTAGCAGAGTGCTGTGTCACCCTTTACCTTATTTTCGTAAAAGCTTTTATCATCTTAATGACAAATTTGTCCAAATGCAGAATATGTATTTATAGGTCGAACATATTTAGTGTTCTGATCAAACTGAGCTATTAAAAGCTTAACAGTTGAAGTCCATCAAACTATCGTGGTACGAGGTTATCGTTGCCAGTTTTCTAAATGAGCACAAGTCATACTAGCAATTTAAGAAAAACATGACTCACCTGAAAAATTGGCACAACAATAACAATAATAATAATAATAATCAGTTCCTGTGCCGCACATAGAAATAATGTCTCTGTGTGCTTACACATGTTTTTTATTAAACATATTAAATAAATATATAATATAAGGGACTCGGTGGTTAGAGCGAATATTATTCGTCAGTAAAATATTGTTTAATAAGGTATGTTTTAAGACTTAATAACTCTTAAAAATTCCAGTAGTGATGTTAAAGTTTTGAGAAACTGATGTGTGCTGTTTCAGAAATTTTGGACCACAAACCATTTGGTAGAAGCTCTGGGGATCATTGAGTTGAGATATTTACCTCCGAGCTATAATTTTGTGCAGAATAGCGTTCCATAGAAAGAAGGTGGGGATATGGAGGGAGGAAGCAAAATTATTACCATAAATTATTGTCTTGGGACACAGCTGCCACTATAGCAATTGTATGCGAGCTGCTTTTGAGTAGAACTCTAAAAATCAAACTTTCAATATGTATTTTCAATATCCTATCCACTTGGAATTAGTTGCTCGTCCTCGTTGAAATAAACTTGGCGCCAGTTTCGTACTCGGAGGAAACTTATAAGTATTTTACTTAAAGGGCACACTTTGTGTTACAATTATTTTTCAGCATGCTTCCAATTTCTTTTATTTGATTCTTGCACGACCAAAAGATTACAAGTTCCAATGATTTCAGTCCGTATGACACCTCGCAACGCGTAACTGATGTTTACTGTCAACATTCAAAGCACCCAAAAATATTAAGTTTAGCTTAACTCAATCTATTATCTATCGACTTTGTATTTTAGGGGCATATCAGATACTTTATTGTGTAGTGTGAAGAAAGAGACGTCATTTATGGCAACCTTTACAGAAGAATGTAGGCGGTCGAATATGTACTTAAAGGTTTAGGCAAAATCCTTACATCAAATAATGTGTATATATTTATTTTTGTGTGCATTTGTTTTAATTTACTAAAAGTAACTTAGATATGTCGAGCTGGTATACTTGTTTCAATTCCGTTTTATTGTAGTGCATTACAATACAAATTCAACAGTAGAAGGCTTACTGTTATGCTGTTATCAACACTGCCTGTTTTGCGTTTACCAGTTGTGCTGTGCGATGCTTTAGTCGGAGCTTTAACCCTTTCTACCAAATGGTTTACTTCTGTTTGTTCAATTATGAAGGTATTGTATGTATATTTTAATTCGGTTACAAACTTGTGGTGTTTTCACTCATTCTCCCTTAGTTTGTCCGAGAAAGATATAACAATTCCTGGCCACAAAATATTTTGAAGAGGTACAGAAAACAATATTCTATGCATTGTAGTTCACTTTTGAATTGTCGGAGTGGTAATTTTCATTTAACGGCTCCGTGATACTAGAATCACCAGCCATTACTAAAATCAAATGTGAAATAGCACAGCGCTTTCGTGATTTTTTCACTGAGTGAGCGGTTCTCAGTTCCATTTTCAACACAGTTAGAACTAAACGTTCCTATTTTAGTCTCCTACAAAAAGATTTTGTACAAAAAGAGTGTATATCGCAGTGTTCAAAGTTTTTATTAGTCGGTAACTAAAAATCTATTTTACACAAAATTTGTTCGATATTAAATAACTTTGCTTATTTCTTTGTCGATATTGTCCACCATCAGCCATGGCCAGTTTCAAGTGTCACGACTGCACTTCACTTATTGCTGGTGTTTTTCTTCAATATGCGACGCTCCTTCAAGGTTTTTTTGCAGCGGTTTGCATTTGAGCTTTCATTCGTGTTCGGGTTTACTGCGCCACATCGTATGAACCTCGGGAGAAAAATATAATTAAGAGATCGTACTCCAGATAGACTTGTCTTTCGTCAGTTTAATTTCCGTAAAAAGTGGCGATATCTGTTCTCAACTTGTTGCTTTACAAATACGCAGATATTAACTGCCTTTACCTATGGTTTTGCATACACTCGTAATTTCTGCTCGTTTAATAAAAAGAAACAATTCTATTTTAATTGGAGTTTCCGTTGGGTAACTGAAGATTGTTTCGTAATCGTTAGTCTTGCAGCGTTTTTTCCCTTAAACGTTCAGTTGGCAGTTTCAAGGAATGTTTTCCTTTTTCACAGCTGCTAATAGTCTAGAGCCGTAACTGAGCCGATGCCGGGTCCAATATACGACGCGTTTGCTATATTCACCTCTCTGTGTCCATTCGATTTTCTTTCAGGTTTTCCCACACAGTCCCATATTTGGTTTCTGAACCTTCGAAACACTCGAACAAATGCTAGGCGAAGTTTCTTGCTAAAAATCACGTAAATGAAAGGATTGCATGCTGAGTTTATCTGTGGAAGCGTGTACACAAATGTAATGCTTAGGAAGGTGTAAAACTCTTTTAGTTTCGGGTTTGCCTCTGCTTTAACACACGGCTCGCACCAAAACCGCACCAACACGATCACAAAAAAGGGAAACCAGCAAACTGTGAATACGCCAACCACAATGGCTAAGGTTTTTGCGGCTTTGATTTCCCGAGTGAGTGCCTGGCGTTTCTCTTTGGTGTTTCCTTCAACTACACGGGAGGCGGGAACTGTGGCCCGAGCGATGGCTCTCGTGTGTCCCATGGCAATATAGAACACGTACGAATAGGCGCACACTACAACCAAAAGAGGCAGGAAAAAACCAGCAGTTGCAGCAAAAGTGTAGAAATTTGGATCATTTTTCACGCATCCGTTATTTATATACACGTTTTTTCCGCCGAAATCTGTCCAGTTAAATAGGCCAAGACTGGCTACGAGTATAGAAAGAAACCACACCGCGGACACCATTAATATAGCGTTCCGTTTTGTGATCATTTGGTGATAGGTGAGCGGGTATTTTGTGGCGAGAAAACGGTCCACAGATATTAGCGCCAAGTTCCAGATCGAAGCACAACAGCACAAAAAATCAGCTGAGATCCAAAACTGACAAAACCCTTCACTCAAACACCACTGGAAATTGTGAAGCGTTTGGTGAACTCGAAACGGCAAAGATAAAGTCGCAACCATTAAGTCAGATACAGCCAGGGACACCACCAAAAGATTTGTAAAAGTTCGAAGACTTCGATTAAGAAAAACTGTGACACAAACACTGCCATTTCCCAATAATGTTACAATGATAATAAAAATCAGGAACACTGCTTGGGCGATATGAGGCGGCGAAGTCTCTTGTTGGCAAAATGAAACGCTTTGGCCGTTTGCCGATGTTTGGTTTGAAAAATTTAGAGTCAACTGAGAAAACATTGAAGATTTCCCCACTGCCTTCGTGTTAATCTCAACAGTAGTCATCTTTGATTTTCTTTCTTGGTTTGTAGCGGTCGTTTTGCTTCTCTAGTTAACACGATAACTCTCATCCACTTTGCAGCGCCAAATCTATCTTCCCTCTTTCTAACATCGAAACAAGTGGCATTGATATGGACTGGTAAGAGCTGTTAAAGCTATATGCAAATAGGAGTATAGTTTTTGGCATAAATCACCAATATAATACGTTAAGGATGTGACAGCGCCAAACAGGTGTAATGTCACTCACTATTTGAAAATTGTCAAGCTCTTAACAGGCCGATCAACATGCTAACGCAAAATATTACATTCGCTTAGGATACCGCTCTTTGTTGACAAAGGGCGACTTGGATAAAATTATCACTTATGGACATGTGTCATTAAAGCAATATAATATGCCGTTTGTAAAATTAAGACATGTTCTACTTCACATAAATGATTGCATTTTCTCGTTTAAAGCTTTGCACATGAACAGTTTAAATTATTGCCTGTCTAGTATGGCAGATTTTAAAGAAATAATTACATTTCTATTTTCGCTTCTTTACCGACAAAGTTTACTTTTACACGGCCGAAAAAGTATTTGTGTGCTGAATGAATTAATATTCGAATGGAAACCGGATCTAACAAGATTGCTTGAAAGGGGAAGCTGTCACTGCTGCGAGGATTGTCAAAACTCCGACATTGAAATCAAGTGCTTTCTTGGTAAATTAATAGTGTGTTTATATTAATAAAATGTGTTTGGGGATTGGGAACTTTCAGTATAAACGCTCTGCAAGTTTCGCTATTTATTTACGTTTTAAAAAGGTTGAACTGTTTACTGCATAAATAAAATACCTTATAGACAGGAAAATAAATTTCGATAAAGTTATTCCAAGACTTTGTGCAGTTCTCAATTGTTTCTACTACATTACCAGTATTCCTGATTCTATGAGTTCTTTCTTATGTCTGTTCGAGTATGTTTTCTTTTCAACAGCGGAAATTCTAATAACCAGTGAAACACGCCAAAAGGAAAAAGAAACTTTCAAAGTTTTTCGTTTCCGAGGTGCGTTGTGCCCACATAAAAAGTTATGTTGTCAAGATTATAGAATTGATGGGAAGTTCCGCTCGTCATAGCCCACTATACTATTCAAATGTTCCCGAGAGGAACGTCGAGTCAGTTATGTCAAAGCAACTGACAAACAGTTGGGTCTTCCTGTGAAGATAGTTTATCTTTTAGCTGTCGGATACAATACTTTTTACGCACCGTTTATTCAATTTGATAAGTGGCGACAGTAAAACTGTCTCTTCTATGCTTTAAAATTGTCAGTTTGAACGTTGTTGAAATTGCAGCATCAAATGTCTCGTATTTCTAAAAATATCGTGTACATGTTTTCTTTTATTCACTTTTTAACTACTTAATGTTTATATTCTTATCAACCAAAAATCGCCCAAATGAAATGAAGATGCAAACAGACGAGATGTGAGCAGTTTGATTCAAATGTCCTTCGTTAGAAACAAGGTTTTTCTTCTTGTATCTTCGGCGTTGAATTTCTTGGTGTTTGCTGATTCAAAACCGAATATACGACATATGTACGTACACACCTATTTTTGACAGTTGTTGTAAAACGATGGAAACCCACAATCTTTTGGCAGTTTTGGCACATCACCAAGAGCTTTCGAAATTAGAAGAACAAAGACAGAGCAACAAACGGTTCATTTTCATGAAATAATCAAATGTATCAAATAGATAACGTTCTCATTCTGACTCTCTCTCATTAGAAGAGCAAATCTTCGCCAAAAGCGCATTCCACCTAAAAAATGGGAAGCTGATTCCTGATATCGAGAAACAACAAATTGAAAACGGGTTATGTCATAGTTGAATTCAGTACTGATACACACCGTTCAGCCGGTGTCAGCCAGCTGAAAGTCGGATTTCAGGAACTTATGTCAACCCTAAACACAGGCGAACAAACTTACTGTTACCGATTAAAACAGATCGCCCGAACACCACAATTATACTTTTCTTTACCTTTGCGTTAAAAGCCCTACAGTATCATGTTTCTTGGAGTACGTTCTTCTTAATCAAAAGAAGTTTTTGTTGCCATGACGACACCACAGGGCCCGGGTTAATTGAGTTGTTTTCGTTATGTTCTTGTAAGTAAAACTACTGTTCTGAAAGCGCCCAGCAACCGTTGGCTTCCGCCATTTACTCAAAGTGGCGTGTTTCCGCCTTAAATCCGTGGTGTTTTCTTTTGCTGACTGATAGCCTTAAAACCTGAAATAACATGTTTGAAAACCCATGCTTAAGAGATATATTTAATTTATGGTGAGCTTTTGAATTCTTTTTTTTAGAAATTAAATTCAGTTAGCATGGGTAGCATACGATATTGATAAAAAATAATAAGAGGATGGTGCTCTTGTTCAGGAAGATCCTCTAACGTAGAAACACAAAATTACATAAATGCTGCACACTATTTAAGCAAAAACCGTGTAAATCCCTCTAAGCAAATATTGCAAGTTCACAAGCTCAAATAACGTTTTTGTTAATAATTGATATAAAACCTGAAAGGTGAACACTGTTGTTTTGATCAGTTTTCGTGACGTGAGCTGTAAGCGAAAAGTACACTTCTATTTTCTTTCTTTCTTTTTAATTAAAATTAAATAAAAACCAGATATTTTGACTGAGGATCATTGTTCTTAATTTCTCGGCATTTCAGCCTCAAATTGTTCTAAAATGCTCTTATTTCTATACTTAAATCAATAAGATACAAGAAAGAAATTCTGCTCCTCAAACAATGCCAAAGGACAATCACCTAAATTATATTTTTTCTTTTGATTTTTCTCCCGTTGTTAATATAATTGAGCTAAAGAGTTATGGTTAGCATGGTTAACGGGACTATTTCGTGGCACACATTTTAATCCACCAAAATCACGTCTGTCAAGGTTTGATGCATTTTAGACAAATTTATTACCTTTTTTCCGGCCCGGAACATCACTGATAACACGATCCATTACCATTACATTATCCATTATCCATTACAGATGACCGAAAACAGACAATCCGTACTATTTGCTATTTACCTGATCAAAAGCTTAGATTGGTGTCTAAATAGTGCCTTGAGCATGCGCAAAGCCGTGAAAGAGCCCAACATTATTTTGTGTTTGACTGTTAGCTCTTTTTGTATTAGAACTACAGACATGCAGGCACTGTTATAATTTCTTAAAACCTTTCTTGACGCCAGATTACCGATGCAAGGGCTGGATTAGCTATTTATTACTAAAATCAGACGGAAAATCCGATTGAATTTAACGGCTTCGAAGATCAGGCTGATGTCTCGCATCCTGCTCTATGCTTACACTAAAGACAGTAGACATGGTTACTTTGCGTTGACTCGGATACAGCTAAGAAATGCTTAGCTATCTAGTGCGACAGAGCGGAAAACGGCAAACATATAGTTTTGTGATTCGCTTGAGTAAACTCGTTTTCTTAATAGGAACGTTGAGGTTGAGAAATGACAAAATTTACTGAAGAACATGCTAAGAACATACCTTAGGCTAAGACTAACCGGAACGAATTTCTTTAATTTTGATACTATGGCTCTAAATTTCTGACAAAAAACAAATAATTAATGAACATAAAAATGCAACAGAAATTGAAGAATATGCTAGTCTTTTTTCGCTAATCAAAGGTCACCTATCCCAAAGTACTGTAGAAGGCCTGTTTCTTAAAACAATCTTTTTTTCTTCCGACATTAGATTTATTTATTTTTATCTTTAACCAAAATGGGAAATAAATGTTAGTGCTATAAGTTTTGAAAATGGTACTGACCATTAGTATTATTACATAATATCAAAAAAGAGCAGTTCTATTTAACCCTCTGCTAAACAGCAGTTCCATTAAACGTTTACACTAACCTTGTAACTTACAAGTGCAGCAAATGCTTTAGAGGTCCAGAACAATTGATGCAATTGTAATTTACAAGCGTTACAGTTTATTGTTTCCCGGCTTTGAGTGGGGGTCTGTTAACCTATTTGAGATCATGTGACAATTCACGTGACAGCACGTGGTTTGACAAGTTTAAACTTTCAGAGTATCCAAATTATCCTAGGGGAGTACCAGATAAACCCACGTTAAAGCTGCCCGGTTACAAGCACCGGCCCATATAAAAGCACATCTACCTGCTAACAAAAAATAATGTTCCAGTTAAACCCCCCCCCCCCGGATATAAGCACCACATAAAGGCCCATCTAATGTATTTCGGTTACAAGTGCCCCTTTCTCTTTAGTTGTGTTCCCTGTTTCCTTATTAATACCACAATTGCACATCGAAAATTAGGAAGCTACAGTACAAATAATTGACAATAATTGAACATTACAGGCAGTAGTATATAAGACACATTATACGCCGGATTTTTATTTTTCCCCCAAGATTCAGCGGAATAATTTAAGATTTTTATTTTCCCCCAAGATTCAGCGGAATAATTTCTGCGCCGG
>JAOEHT020209479.1:0-11107 GCA_025448195.2 Parazoanthus atlanticus | reverse complement strand
ATCTTCCCCCTCTCTCCTATCATTCCCTTTTCGTAGGCAGCGCGACTCCTCCCTCGACCCATTAACCTATTTCACGTCACTTTGTTGAAGCTTTCATTGTTTACCGTACCGTACATACATGATTACGCCCCCACCTAAGTCCCGCCTCATCACCGAAAATTCAGCTTTTTATCATGAAAGGGAGAGTTTTCGAAGACAAACGTTAAAACACAAATGAACGGCGCCTGTCAACAGAAAGAAAGAAAAACAAACAAACGAACTACGCTCTTTTTTTCAAAAACTAACTGGGGACTAACTGTTCTTATAAGAATATCTGAGGCTTTAAAAGCTTTCGCTTTGTTGAAAGGTCCTATTTGCGCGTTTGGATATTACAGTAAACTGCTTTAGGTATGAAAGTCTTTTGTGCTTATCGACGTTTTGTTTTTTTGCCGAATTGGCATTTCAACAGTTGAAGTGACTGATGTAGCCCTGTACCGAACGTTACTAAACTGCTGAGTAACGATTTCTTCCGTTTTCTATTAAAGAAAAATTTCTTGCTTACTCTCATCCTCAACATGTTCGTAATTTTGAGCTTGTTTCGGCCTCTAAATATTCTTAAAAGAACTATAACTATAAATCATTTATTGAGTGTGTTCACAGAATATTCATGGTTGGTTAATTGTAAAATAATGCGTCTTGACAAAAGTTTTGTCACAGAAAGTAATTAGTCTGTTTCATATGTCTGTTACACTTAATAAACGTACAACTACAAGACAGATGTAAAACTTCTTTCGTTCGTCTGATTATAAATTCTATACTTACTAAGACAAAATTTGCGAATCGGGTAATTACTTGGAAAAGAATAAAGAAATCGCAAAAAATCGTCCATTCGATACTCAGTGAAATTCAAGTGATGAAATGGCAATCTTTTCTGGAAAAACTTCTTTATTTCGACTAGTACTCGCTACAGATTCCAAGCAAACAAATAGAACAGATATATATCTACCAAAACAACAACACTTTAATAAAATAAGACACTTCATATTTCGTCTAAGACAAAAGTTTCGTCTGTAGATAGTCATCACAGCAGTTAGCAGCTGTAATAATTCATTACTTGACTGAAAACAACAATATTTATTTTTTCTTATCATCAAATTCTCGTAAAAATCCTAGTAAACTGTTTTTGACCTCTCACAGAAGATTTATCTCTTCTTAAGATAATCTAAATGGAAAAAAATCTTCTTAGGTGTTTAATTGTTACGATAGCGGAGCCGGCTTTTGGTCTCGGCAATCATGATAAACACAACACCAACACAAATTAAGCCCGCCATGGATAACAGCGTCCTTGTCATCTATAGGTTGAGTAATTTTGCTCTTCTAATAACTTCGAGGTTGCTGTGAAGCTTTTTATTAAAAAAGACTCAATTTCTTTTATGCTGTAAATGCTGTATTAGGCTTCCGGGAACTCTTAAGTCATTGCCTGTCCTTCCAGATAGGGTGTTTTACAAATAGAGCGCGAGGGCGGTTTGTTCGGTGAAAGTGAAACTAGTAAAACGCCAGTTTTAAAAAAATAACGCTTGGTGACAAATAATCCTTGGTCCCAAATGTTGTATGAAAAACTAAAACAAATTGAAGTTCAAATTCTCTTCCTCTGCCAAAACAAGTGACAAAGTTACAAAAACTGTTTCAGGCGCATATACGATAAAACTCTTTCTTATTTGACTTCTTTTTATTAAGAGGGAAGGGCGCGGAGGACATATTAATTATGAAGGGGATCATATTTGAAAGGTTACTTCACAGAGCTTTTACGCATAGTGATGTCTTATAGTATTATATATAGCATACTATTATTATTATTATTATTATTATTATTATAGAGCAGCGCATCCCCTTCCGATATTTAACTTGCAGCAGCGGTATCATTAGTTATTTTTCCTTTTCAGAAATCGTTATATTATATTATTCTATTCTATTCTATTCTATTCTATTCTATTCTATTCTATTCTATTCTATTCTATTCTATTCTATTCTATTCTATTCTGCTTCATTCCATTTTGTTTATTTTATTTACCCAAGGAATATCTCCTACTCAAACATAATATTGGTTTTAATAATTTCAAAGTGATTGCCGCATAAAACAAGCCATCTATAGTAAAAAACATACATTAGACTGACACACTCATGATGTGCGTGCGACAGTAAAAAATCAGTTTGATGTATAAAATGCTGCACAATTATTGGGCTTCATGGCCCAAAAAAGATTCACTAATTTAACAGTATACAAATGACTATAGCTTGTGAGATTCCGAACAGAAGTCAATTTATCAGTACTGAGGCCCAAGAGAGGCGTTTTGGAACGTTTTGGTCGATGTTGTATTCGGTGGTTGTGCTTTAGAACTCGCCATCAGTTCGAAATAAGCACACGGAAGCTTTACATCAATTCAAAACTATAATTGTAATTAAAATCGACCTTACGTAGAATTCACGCTGAGATATATCGTCATTTCAATTTGTATTACTATTCAGTTTATTGAGTATTTTGTATCACCTACTGTGTTGGTGTTTTCCCCATAAACCCTTGCTACTGTAACCTGACTATCTTGCTGAAATTAGATTTGTGTTCAAGAAACTAGAGTACCTATTATTATTATTCCTATTATTATTATTATTACCTAAATCTATATATTATACCATGCCATATTTTAGCCTCTAGCTTGCTGCTTTATTTGAGTTCAATTCTGCAACAGATACCGTAAGATCATGGTGGCTTTAGTAAATCAATAGAAAACATCGAAGAGAATATGGCGCTAGTGCTTGTTCGTTTTGTAGTGATTACACTCAGTCTAAAGTACCATTTTTAAGGAAGATTTTTCCTAGCAAACACTGACTCACTCCCATTTTAATGTTTGTCCAGCTTTCTCCATAAAGACCCTGAACTAATACCTCACATTTGTTACAAGTAGCGCACGAATAGCAACAAGGGGGAGGGATTTGTGTTCATCGTAGGTTTAGTGGCCTCGATTTGTGTTTATAATAAATTTAGTAGCCTCGTGTCTTATGTTCGGAAATGGTTGTATACGCGGTGACTGATGTTAGTAAAATCTTGCACTTTTTAACATTTTTTCTTCCATGTTTGGTCTGACTCTATATTTGTTCAGTTTCATAGTTACACCCAAGTAGTTGGAAAGCATTTCATATCAGTTGAGCTTCAAATAAACAATTATTTTATAAGATTTTCCTACACCATTTCCATACACAGGATGCTTTTCTATTATGTTCATGGTGTACATTTTTTTTTCAAGTAATTTTGCTTCACGTATTTTCTGCTTCACGGATTAAGAAAACATTCGGAAGGTGAGCATATTTTGTCTTTTGAAAAGTTAATTTATATATTTAGCGTAGAATCAATTTCAATTTCAATATCACGCTGTTTTAAAATTCCGAATATGGTTTACTGATAGTGGGATTTATTTCAGTTCTTACAACCACATTTTCAAGTTAAAATCTCCCTTTCTGATAAAGCGTTAATATTTATGAATAACACAAAAACGTGTACTCGATAGTAGATTACAATAACTTCGCCAACAGCAGATTCTGCCTGTATTAAAACTACAAATAAATGCGATAAAGAAAATATTCCAGTTGGTATTGATTGATTGAGCTTGAGCAAAGAAAGTATGTTGCCTCACAGTCGCTTTAATGAAAAATTGCTCATCAAGAAACCAATACTTTCGTGGCAACGACTTCGAAAACAATAAAACTGAATAATCTGGGAAATCTGGCCGTGTTAATTTTGTTTCATGTTCTTGAATAACTGCATAGCCTGCGAGTGCTGCGTTTTCTGTCTCAAGTGTATACCTTTCTTGCCAAAATACGTTTTGAACATATTCCGTCAAGTACGAAAACATATTACTGCTTTTCACTCTGTAAAGACGGATATATTGCAAGTTAATTTTATCAGCGTCATCGAGCAGGTGGTATTCAAACTTGATAACTTTTTTGTTTATGCCGAAAAAATCGAGTTTTATATTTCTCGGCATATATCATGACCATTGTTTTGTTTCATATCCTCAGTTGGTAGTTTGTTCTCTTCAATTGTTTGACCGTAGAGTCGTCCCCTCCAGAGGTTTATCCGAGTAAGTTTCCTTTATTTCTTCTATCTGAATTAAGAGAAAGCATTATTTAGAAAGTGATGAGCAGCAATTTAAGAATATTCTAATTGTTGTTGGAGTTCGGAGGTGTGTTCTCGGCAAAATTATTGAAGTGAAGTTTTAACTTTCTTGATTTAGTTGTAATAAACCAAACATTGTAGCGAATTTCATCTATTTGACGGCGTTCTTTCCTCAAATATTTCAAGTAAATTAATCAAAGCAATGCATTCGGTGTAATTTTATTAATCGGCCTCGTCTTTTCGCCAAGTTGATTTAGTGTGCTCTGAAAGGAAATACTGTTTGGAACACATGTTGCTAGAATACAACAGTCAGGACATTCAGAATATGTTTTTTTCTATTTGTAAGATTGGATCTGACATTTCCACGACCGAAAAATGTGCTGAAGTATCGGATTGTTTCTCAACTCAAAGAAACTAAGAACGGTATTAGATTATGTTCCTGCGGGAGAAAAGACTATTTTACTTTGTAAAGCAACACTGTAAAATATGAATTCACTTATGCACTTCTTGCGTCTTAATACACAGTACTTAGACTGAGACGCCATGAAGTTTCTAAAAGGTCTTGTTCACCTTTTCTCAATTTGTAGCAAGACATTCGAGATGACTGAAAATATAGTTAGTATTTCTATCACTTTTTGCGGCTATTTTTTGTACATTCAAAAATATGATTATTTTCGGAAATTTCACTTTGAATGATTTCCTAAGTTGGTAAAGTATGTCAGAACAATGCTTTCTTCTTGTATTACAAAAAGCTTCTTTTTGGATATTTGAGAAACAAGTAGACCGGAAATTAAATTCTGAAACGTATTGTAATCAAAATTATTTGAAGATAACAAAGGTGACTGTTTGAAATATTGTTTTATTTTTTAACAATGAAAGTATGTTTAATTGCCAAAGGGATTGTTTCTAGAACACAGTGCGGCAATTTTCTGCCAGCCGATAACTCAATCTGCATTTTAATTGCTCTTTCATTTAATGGCTCCAGATCGCATTTATATTTATTACCAAACTTCCAGCTAGTAAAACTCTAGCGGACGAAAAAAATCTTATTGCGACATGAGACCTCACAGTATCGCTCTTTCAGGTTACTTGTTTTTGAACATTATCTCCTTTATGACTTCAATTGAATCTTTAGAAAGTACTATCACTTCGTTAATCTCAAAGTTATATAGGAAAGGGTTGATGGATGAGCCAGTCGTGGTTTACCGCACAGTGTCTATTAATGGAATCATTCTTCGAGATGTCTATAAAATGCGTGCAGTGACGCCACCAGCAAAAAAGGATCATTAATTTTCAAAAATTTGTTTCAGAAATGAAATTAATAAAATTACAAGAACTAAAGAGAAATTTAAAACAAAAAAAATTAAATTAAACGACAAAACTCAAGCAACGACGTTCAGTTCAGCTGAATGTTTCCCAATATTCCATAAACTGGTCTGTGATCAACGTTTTCA
Source organism: Parazoanthus atlanticus (assembly GCA_025448195.2). Classification (NCBI taxonomy): domain Eukaryota; kingdom Metazoa; phylum Cnidaria; class Anthozoa; order Zoantharia; family Parazoanthidae; genus Parazoanthus; species Parazoanthus atlanticus. Next base: position 5,503 of record JAOEHT020209479.1, on the reverse strand, counting down.
CTGACAATTACCAAAGTTTTGCTGAATTCAATTGAATAATTCTAAAAGTCAAGAGTCTTTAACATTAAAGTTACTTTAGTAGGATTAGCTTAAAATTTCACAGTTTCCTCTGATTCGGTCGGTAAGAATCGTTGGAAATCTGAACCGACTCGGAAGTTGTGGGCTTTGATGAAGCACAAACCCTAGACAATTAACTCCAAATCTTCTTTTGGAATATTACGAGTCGTACCGCTAGCACTTAAGAGATGATATCGCCTTATTTCAAGTGTTTGAAAAGAAATTGTCCGTGTGAGCAGCAAAAGTTTTGAATTGTACTTCTTATAATGCTGTTTGTTTAACATATTTTATTCTGTTTTCTTTTATCTCAGTTTCCACATCTGGACGCCTTGTAAACGGTGTGAACGGTGCAGCTATTGAACTAATATAAATTGTTGCCACTTCCCGGAGAGATTCGGTCTGAAAACGTTTCAAAGAACTTCACAAAGGAGCTGCAACAAGAATGAACTCTTCAAGCAACACATCTTGCCCAGCGGAGAGTTATGAATCGCCTTCTCTCAAAGCACTTAAGACGGCAGCCTACATTACTTTTTGGATATTGTCATTTTCTGGCAATTTGTTGCTTGTGGTTGTCGTGTACAGAAACAGAAGAGTACAAACTACTATGAACATATTGATTGCAAACATTGCCATTTCCGACATTCTCTTGATATTGCTCGGTATCCCTCAGCAAGTTTTGGAGATTTACAAAGATGCAGAACTCGGGCCGGTGATTCCTTTCATAATGTGTAAATTTGCGCCGTTTACGAACGGGTTGTCGACTTCCGTGTCTATGATGAGTCTGGTGGTGATAGCCATTGAACGGTTCCAAGCTATTGTATACCCGATGAAGTTCAAAGTGATCAAGATCAAGCGATGTCTTGCTATCATTGCAGTCTGCTGGCTGATAGGGATCGCCTTCTCTTCATGTAACTTGCTCACCTTTCGCTATGAATCTTCTTCAGACAATAGGTACGAATGTAAGTACACATGGGAACCGTACGCTTCAACCGACGAAGGCCTAAAAAACTACACGATAAGCTACTTTGTATGTTTCATCGCTATACCTCTAACACTTATGATTGTATTATACACAGCTCTCATACACTCTCTCCAGCGACATAACTCAATCGTGAATCAACTGCCGGCTGGGCGCAAGAGGCGCGCAAGGGAAAACAGAAATGTAATTTGTATGCTGGTAACGATGGTTGTAGTGTTCATTCTATCGTGGAGTCCTTACTTCATTATCTATGTTTTTCTGTTTATTTTCTATTGGAATTTTGAAGCTCCCTGCTACATTATCCGTGTTTCTTTCTTCGCACAATTATTGTCGTATTTATACACAATACTCCACCCTCTTATTTATTACTGTTTTAGCAGAAATTACCGTGAGAAGTTTCAACAATTACTGTGCTGTCAAAACCCTTCTGACATTGACACAGAGTTCAATATGGGGATATCATAAACCTTCCTTTATTGTTGTTTTTGATTTTGCTTTTTACTTTGCAATTATAGCGAGATGGGCGGCCTCTGCATGTAAACGCGTACATTTGGAAGTTGTAAATCAATAAGTTGAACATCGAGCACAACTCAGTCATAAGTTAATTCTTGCAGGCCCCATCAATCTATATGCATCCACAAAAACAAATGTAAAATACTTAAAAACAGAGTTGACTCTGATTATTAATGTTTCGATCACTTTAGTGACTTTCCTCACTGAATGAAATGACGGCCGTTTTATTGAATGTCAATCAGCTTTCCTTCGTTGCTTTTGAGTCCTTCAATAACCGCTATCATTTCATTCCATTGAAGAAGATCTATGCAAAACTTTTTATATGATCAGAGTCAACTTCATTTTATTAAAATATTTCAACCACAACATTTTTAAATGTAAAAAGCTTTTACTGTAGTCCTATCATTGTATAAATATTACTTGATTGTGCACGTCCATTGTACGTTTTCGATAAGTTTTCTGTACTGCAATGTGTTTGTAGTTTAGTCATATAAACACACTGCAATCATAATACCGTGATAAGAAAAAAATCTTAAAGACGGATGCCAAAAAACTCTTTGTAAAGCGGTTTCCTGATCAACTAGAAAATCAATAGAGTTCGTTCTGCGTAAGAACTGATGAATTATAATCTCTCAAAATCTGTCGAGTTATGAGTGAGCACGAAGTTAGCACATCCTTATTTCGCAAAAACCCGTGAGCGAATATGAAACTAGCATTAATCTTGAGACAGAACAATAATGTTGCCCTCAAACATTCCGGATTAGAACTGAACAAGGTAGCATTTTCATGATGATCAAAAAATTGTTATGTAGCATCTGATGAATTAGTTCTGATAATCTATAATATTGCAAAACATAATATTCAAATGAGTAATTAGTCAAATTTGCGAGCTTCCAGTATCGACCGCATTCGTGTGGCAGAACCTATACCTGGTCCTGGTTGGCTATAACAATAAACAAAAACTACGATACGAGGCCTTCCTAGCCTGCCACTGAGCAGTGCTCATCTGTATGTTGTGACAGCGGCCTTCCTCAAAACCCATGCGCTAGCCAGAGCCCTCAATCCTAGAGCTCTTCCTTTTTGCGCATGCCCATAGGCATGGACTCATCCCTCAGATCGGTGCAAACGTAGGCAGAGGGTAGAGCGTTTCGTTTTGCCATATCCAGTACATCTAGTGACAACGTAAACTCTGAGACAGTATAAATACCGCTAGTTAACTGCTAATTAACTACTACTTTCTATGTTAACCCCCCCCCCCCCTCTCTCTCTGAGAAGGAAGGGGGAGGACGGGGGACTGTTACAATCCATCTTCGTTTCGGTTCTTTTCTTGTGCGATTTGCTTTTTGAAAAAAATCCCATCCGTTCAAGTTACCGGCCTTTTGTCCACCTACCCACGTATCTATCGACGCAACAACCCCCCCTCCCCTCCCTCCTGAGAGGGAAGGGGGAGAGCAAGTATAGATATCATTTTCCTAATTTTGATTGTTTTAGTTTGTGCTTTTGTCACAATATGGCCTATGTTCCTAAAATACTGTAAATATAAGGTAGATTTGGTCAGTTGATTAATCTCTTTAAAAATTTTAGGTCAACTAATTTCTTGCTTAAATAAAGGCTTTCCGTACAAAATCTAGATGTTAATTACATGCTCAAACTAAAAGCCTGATACAAATACTTTGGTACAATACTTTGTTGAATGTTAGTAATTTGAGTAGTTTAGAATTACGTGGTATATTTCTTCTTACTTTTGAATCAAAAGAGACCCAAAGTCACGGCATGAATTAATTAGTTATGCCATTGCACTTAGCAATTAGAGTTGAATAAAATATCGATTAGGAATTATCACTAGGTGTGCAATGTACATGCCAGTCTCAAGTCAATCGATAATTGATTGGCCCACCCCCTCCTGAGAGCTTGGAAAGGAGTTGAAAAAGATCATCTCTGAGAGGGTTAAGAGCGTTTCTCAGCTTACATGTAACTGAGTTGCCCCAAGGAAGGCTACTAAAAAAGCTGAAATCTTATTGACAAGGTGTCGTCCAGAGTCTGTTACATTTCAAGAATTGTAGTTGACTCTTTAACACAAATTAAGATAATTAACAGATTGTTGCTAGGCGCATTCAAAGTAGTTTTTAATTGCATATGTGCAGCACAAGACATGTAGGAAATATAACTACGCGCTCTTTTATAACAACAAAATAATTTTCGCCGCTATTTGAGGAGCGGCGCGTTCTCGCTTAGGTCCAGTGTTTGGTGCGTGTCATCAATAATTTTTCCTAAATCTTTCATCCAAACTTCCTAATAAGCAACCGAATCTCGACTAGAAGGTTGCACTGTCGCACTTTGTAATAATCGTCGCAATTTGTAATACCTGTCGCATTTTGTAAAAAATTTGTCGCACTTTGTAATAAAAAAGCTGTCGCACTTTGTGATACTTGTTGTCGCACTTCGTAACAAAAAATACTGTCGCACTTTGTAATAACCATCGTCGTACTTTGTAATAATGTAAGTTGCCTCCCAAAAGCGTTAAGTGCTGGAGTAGCGCTCAAATTTTTATACAAATTGTGTGACGTCATAAGTCACGTGACTTGCTAATTAGGTTTTAGAACAGTCAGTTAAGCTTCAAACCAGCTGTTTATCAGAAGAATTTGTTGGTCTCTTAAGTAAAACAGCACGACTGACTTGCAATATCTTGCAAAAACCCTTAAAGGAGCTGCGCCAAGGCAAAATACTAAAATATCATACTACCCTCATATCTCTGAAACATAAGACCTATTTTCGTGATGTTAAAAACTTTATTTGATTAAAATGTTCCAACAAAGAATACACCATTAATGATTTTGAATTTGAATGTTGTGACACGCATGGAAGAAGACTGCGTTTCGATGAAATTGATTTCGCGACACGGTAATGCAAAAGCAAGTGGTTTTTAAGCAGGATATTGTATGTATTAAAATACATACCTTTCATCTTGTTGTAAAATTTACTGTTATTATTGTTATTATTACTTTTCAGGTGCCGTCGTTTTTGACCAAAGATTCTGATATCAGAATAACAAATATACAGGTGATCCCAAATACTCAAATTAAACTCGTTTCTCTTTCAAACCATTTTATCAATTCACTCCAGATAATTCGAATCCTTTTTTCGTTTCCCTTGAAGATTCAAGTTATCGGAAATGAAGTGTATATCTCTCTAAAATATTGATTTGTGTATCTTCGTGAAACATTTTCACTTGCAATTGGTGTCACGTGGAGCACGCGGCTTGCCATCCGTTTGAGATTTCTCCCCTTTACGCTTTTCAAACTCCTTTTTCCACAGTTCTGCTTCCAGAGTGTGCTCTACAGAAAAGAGTCAAACACTTGACATTACTAATACTTGTGTTTTGTTCCAGCTTCGACACTCGAGAACTTATGTGATACGGAGAGATATAGTAATATCAATGCAAATTTTAGAACATGTAAACTCGGGTTCACAAAAGAAGGCCAGAGCAGAAGAGAAGAAAAAAGTAACACCACGTTAACAAAATGCAGCAGCTAAACTTCTAATTTTTTAAATTTACATCCAATTTGTGTTTGCACACTTAATTGAAAAAGGTTTATCTTTCAACACATAAGACATGAAAAATACGATCTGGTTGAGTTCTTGGAATATTGAAAGTTTTCACACTTTATTAACTGAACCATTATTCTAATCATGAAAATCTATTCTAAGAAGGCTTTTGTCTGATGGAGGTTTTCCCAGAACTCCCCTTGGTCGCATATGTTATGTGTTACATTTCTAATCACACAGTAGCAAAAATGTCTACATTCTCATTTACCGAGAACAGTGCAGTTAATTACAAATCGCAGTGCAAATATATGAAATCAGTGCAAAAGTTTGAAAATCACAGTGCAGAAAATTGAAAACAATCACTGATTGGTTAATTTTACTTCCCCAGTTGTTTCCTGACCAATCAGA
>JAOEHT020209395.1:0-11109 GCA_025448195.2 Parazoanthus atlanticus | reverse complement strand
GAAGGGGGGAGGGGAGGGGGAGCAAACCGACTATAGTGCCGCAAGTGACGATCTTGGTTAGGGTAGGTACGTGGGGAGGGAATGGGAGGAATTTGGGAGCAAACTGACTAGTGACGCTAGACGAGCTCGGATGTGGTTTCCTCATTGGTATTACAGATTTAAAACATATTTAAAGCATTTAAATAAACACTGCATTTTCATAAGTTAACTTTATTGTCATACATCAAATCTGTAAACTGTATCAAATCAACTCCGTTCGGCACAAATACTTTTACATGGATGTACAATCACTGTGTCTTAAAACATTTAAGGCCTTGTTACACACGGTGCCACTTCATCTGGCAATGTATTTTGCAACGTCGTTGCGGGGGAGGTTGAATGTGACATTACCTACAATTGACAAGTTTTCCAATACAATTTTCATCAATAAATTCCACTTTTCACATTACACTGGAGCAACTATTTCGCAGTGATCTTCGTTGGAGGGTATGTTACATAGGGAAATATTTCGTGACTTCAGTTCCATCTGCTATATAGAATGGTCATGGCCCACCCCTTGTGAGTCTGTTACATAGGATAGTCATGCTCCTACCCCTTGCGAGTCTGTTACACAGGAACATAGGATGATCATGCCCCACCCCTTGTGAATCTGTTACATAGTATGGTCATACCCCACCCTTGTCAATCTGCTACATAGGATTGTCATGACCCACCCCTTATGAGTCTGTTACATAGGATGGTCGATGGTTATGCCTCACCCCTTATGAGTTTACATACGATGGTCATGTCTTAACACTTGTAAGTTTGCTACATAGGATGGTTATGCCCAGCCCTTATGAGTCTCAGTTACATAGGATGGTCATGCCTCACCTGCTACGTAGGCTGATCATGGCCACCCCTTAAAGGAGTCTGTTACATAGGATGGTCACTGGTAATTGTTAAAATTAGGGAGCTCAGATCTGTCGAGTGACATGTATGAAAACATGAATATAATAGTGGCATCCAATACAACGCGTTTTGGAGCAAATCTGATGGCGCAGCAGAACTAGTGCTTTATTACGTACGCTAGCTACAGCAACATGCCAGCAGTTCACAGATAATAAAATCAATATTATGTATCAAAACCGTTTCGCGACGATCGAAATGGACGAACAATGATCTGTAGACTGAGTCGTCTTTTGTGCCCTTTTCAAACTGAGAGTCCCATTCTTTAGCTCATTTAGTGGCAAGTGAAAGCCACAATTATTTGAAGATTGCACTGACACGTGCTTACTGTCGGCAGCACCAAGCTCGTGTGCTTCCAATGAAGTGACGTGCATGTCAGGTGAGTGCATCCCGAGGTCCAGGCTGTGTGATGGCCATAAGGACTGTGAGGACGGCGACGATGAGGAAAAGAGACACTGCATCTGTGGAGTCAATATCAACTGTTCAATACGTGAGTCGTAGCGCCCTGGTTTGGGATTTGTAAATAATTAATAAGACTTGATTTGATTTCGTGACTGTCCATGACATTCTTGACGGTAACAGCGGATTGTGATTGCGTTGTGAATTCTGATTGGCCAGTGCTTGATGATTTGCAAGTTCATGTCGGTCTTGACAGTGATAGTTACAGCGTAGATGGTTGTGATTGGTAAGTATTTGAAAGAAGGCAAGCGTTTTGTTAATCCAGTTTTCTCAGAAAAAAGCTGAAAGTAGAATAACAACACAAACAAAATGTTGTTTGACAGCCAAGTAGGACTTTGTATCGGTATTGTAATCCCCTGCAATTCCATTGATGGTTTTCAGCAACAATCAAGTAAGTTTCAATAGATTTTATGCTAGGAAATTTTCCTCGTTTTCCGCTTCAGCAATTAGATGCCTTAAAATATACATAATGTTTTAGTGCATAAACATCGATTTAAAATTTAATCGATCTCTTGCAAACCACGGTCTTGGTAAACGAAGAAACTACTCTAATATTTGAACGAATTGAGGAAACGCCATTATACAACGTGTTTGAAAACGTTAAAGTTTAGATTGATTATGGTAACCTAACTTTTGGACAAAATATTCATAATTATGTTCTTAAATGTCTAGCTATAGATTTGCTCCAAGTGAGACTGGCTGGTGCAGGCTCCAACTACACTTATGGACGTGTGGAGGTCGAGCACAACGGAACCTGGGGTACAGTGTGCGGTGGCAATGGATACTGGGATATCAAAGCAGCTAACGTGGCCTGCCGAATGTTGGGCCACTCGCATGCATTAGAAACACAGCTGGCAAGATGGTCATCAATTGTTCCAGGCAGAGGGCCCATCTGGCTGTCAAACGTCCGCTGCACGGGTGAAGAACAATCTTTGCTTGAATGCAGCTACAATCCTTGGGGTCAAATTGGCGTCAGATGTTCTCACTCGCTTGACGCCGTTATCTCTTGTGCCACAGGTATTATACACAAAAACAACAGCAATTTTATTCGTCCATTGAGTTTTAAATTACATAAAGATTAACAAGATAGTAAAGATAAATGGGTACATGGAAACTCAGTAAAACCATAAGGGCTTTTCAAAGCTCGAAAACCTTACTTAAAATGATGTAAAGTTACGTAATCTGGAGAGCTGCGGAAACATTAAGAGAAAACTGGAGCACACAATTAGCAAAGGCAGACAATAGTTTAGGGTAAAGGCAGTCATCTAGAAACATATATCGGACAAAGGCTAATTTCAAAGAAGTAGGAATACTTGGACTTAAAATAAATATGAATTGTAACGCTCTGATTTGTCTAATATTTTTCTAAACAGGATTTAGCTTGAGTAGTGTGTAGTGCGATTTAAGAGATTAACAAAGCCGTACGAGCCTGAAAGGCGAGCCCAGCTTAAGCCAACCCACAAGTTCGCAGCGCCTATTGCAAAGTATCTTGTTGTTTCCAACTGTACGAGTAAATCTTTAAGATTGCCCATTTACTGCACAGATGAAAATGTATCAAAGCCATGTGTAAAAACAATGTACAAGTACAATGTATTGTCATACCTATTTCAGCTGAACCAGAAACTAAGTGTTTTACGTGCAACAAGAGCTCATCTCTGGCTGAATGCCAGCGCAACCAACAACTGGCAGTTTGTAAGTTTGGACAGACTCGTTGTGGCACGCTCGAGGTGCGATACACAGAGTATGGCCTGGAAAGACGGGCTGTTCAGAAAGGATGCGTATCTGGCTATACTTGTGATGCGGGTGGGTCCCAACCGTGTGACAGCAAATATTACCTGGGCTCTTCTGGCAAGTTGGTTTCGTGTAGTTTGACCTGCTGTAATGAATCCAGCTGCAACGGATTTGCCTCCCCACCTCCTCCGACTGTGCCTGCGCCTTCTCCTTCAGGTGCGTCCTCTGGTACTCAACAACTCTTTATTACATAGACACGAGTGTTTTAATGGAAAAAATGCAATGGCGTATTTTCCATATCCTCACTAGAGAGGATATCTATTCTGAAGAATTTATAAAAAATTTCAAAAAGATTCAAGAGTTTGACAATTTCAGGTTTTCGAAGATTTCCGAAAAATGCTCACAAATTCGTGTATTACAACGAACATTACACAGCAGACTTAAGATATGAATTTTATTTTCTCGTGTTAAAAACAACATTTTACCACTCGAAAATAGCATTAATTATTCCCCCAGAATAATATCCTCTATTTAGTTCTTGCGAATGAATTGACGCTGAAGACCGAAAGTGTTGCCCAAGCATCTTGTTGTCAGATTGTATCTAATACTTTTGCAATAGGTCCCGAATACTTTCTATGAAGAATTGACTTGCTTTTGAAGCCACCGGTGTGTAGTCGAACTTGGCCTGCTCTAAATGAGAATTCTTAACTACTGAGAATATTTGACTCAGTCAGTTGGATATCTGGCTGCCAACCCAGGGTCCAGCAGGTTCAATCCCTGCAGGCTTTGTCGACAGAGACCTTTATTGCCCACACCGTCCATAGTCAGGTACTATTTGTCCAGTCACGCAACAATGTTTTGGGAAAATTGAAAGATTTTTCATGTTATAGTCTGTCTCCAGAGCACTTTATGCTTGCTACATTTTTCTTTAAATGCTGCTCTGGCGAAATATCAGAACATTACTTCATTCCTAGTTTTGGTATAGAACGTAAAGTAAATTCTTATGGGTTTTATTTTGCGAAATTCATTGAGGTCTTTCATAGAATCACTAGATAGATATATGCATTTTTATTAGCTACAGTGGATTCGCTTCACACGAATACACCAAAGGAGTAGTAAATATGACGTCTTCCGGATTTTTTCGTGTTCTACGCGGTACAACCCGCTGTAACATAATCCGATTTTAGAAGCTATTACTAGGATTGTACAACTCCATTCATCACCGTCACACAAAAATTTGACAAATCTGGATATTTTAGGATGCTTTCCTACGCATCGATTGTTTTTCACTAGCCAATCAGCTGCTTCGAACAGAAAGAGTAATACTACAAACAGCAAACCTGAAAGCCAACTCAAAAACGGAACAGGCAAATGACCTTGAATTATTTTGAAAATCAAATTGAAGGAAGATATTTAACGAATGAAATCTAAAAATAGCCAGATTTTTCAAGTTTATAGTTATGGGCTCCTGCCAATTTGCGTGTTATTGAAAGTTCAAGTTATCTCATCAAAAGGCGCCCGTATGATTTGCCACACCTGTATCAGTACCAAATCTTGGAACCATTGTAACAGGCGTGCCAGACCTGTCACGTGTCCAGTGTCGTCCAACCGCTGTGCTAAGACATCATTTGAACTCATGCAAGGTGAGTTAGTTAACGGAGATACAGTTTAAATAGTTTCCTCACTTGCATGCGCATTATTACACATGCAGTACTGCCGAGAAAGCTGATAAATTGATACATAATCAAGACACGGACATACCAAGAGAAATGCTTGCTGATCATAACGAATAAGGTAACGTTGATGGTAATCTCAGTTTCGAGAAATTAACTGGGATGTTTTGCTACCACACTACAAAGGCTATGAAAAGAATGTAAAAAAACATTAGCATTTTTGTGCTACAGAATAGCTGTGGAGAAAGGCCTACAATATGTGACAACCTCTACCAACTGGAAACTCAGAGGAAGACATTTGCTGTAAAACAACATGACAAACAAAACGTGCTTACCCTCAATGCTATTCATTATAGGGAATACATAATGTGCAAAACGAATGACAATTATAGACGTAGAATAACTGCCACAATGAAATACTTCTGTTTCAAAAATATCTTATGAACACTTTGCTCACAACTTGTTCTCTTAACAAAAATCTTGTATTTTTAGGGCTTCCAGAATTGATAACCGTAAAACAAAGCTACTTAACAGCAACCTGCAACCACAGCAACTAAATTAAATAGGAAAACTCAGCAACTCGAACAAGTTTACTTGAAACAATTAATGATTTTTGATATATACTTTTTAAGATGTATAAGGACGTGTTTCAGAAACAAATTCCCGCTTGGCGAGACTAAATTTTTCGTGTGCTCTTATGGGAAAGTTTCCTCCCGCCTACCGAGATGAAAACGTTGTCTTGTAAACAATTCAGCCTGTTTACCAGGATGGCCCACGTCCATAGAAAAGCTATAAATTATTCATCCTGGTTGGCGGGCTCAACCGTTCATATCATGAAGGCGGGCTGGCTCGTTTTTCGGGATCTCGTCAGATTTTGCCGAGATCACGAAACACGGGCCAAATGGCCTTCTCATGAGAGCACATATAAGTTTGTTTAAATTATAATGTGACAAACAGGCGTGAGGTGAGAACTCGTAAGTGGGCGTGGCAGCAGTAACCGGGCTCATGTGAACAGTCCCATAATTTCAATGAAAATATATGGCGGTTAGGGATTTCCCCTTGTTATCCAGAACCACATAAAACGTTGGACTCGTTACGACTAAATTTTGCAATCTTTTTCAAAAGGTAAGAGAAGAATAACAGTTTTATTTCTTGTTTAGCTGGAGTGCTGATGAAAGCGTTCGTGAAAGGATGTTCTTCACATGCCATGTGTCAGAGGAACACCCACCCGGTGTGCCAGCAGGTTATGGCCAGGTCCTTCAAATGTGAAGTGTTCTGTTGTGAAAAACAGCTTTGTAACGGCAAACCACAAACACTAGGTACGTTTCTATGGTTACATTACACTACTTAGTTCTTGTATCTGAAATTGTTAAATGGGAGCCATTTTAGCAGATCTAAAGAATGTTCTCCTTGGCTAATACAAGACAATTAATTGTGAAATCAAATGTCTCCATGTCCAAGTGGTAACAAGCAGTTGTCACATGCTAGCGCACGTGATCAATACATGATTGAATATATCATACATTCTCATTGGTTAATATGATGTGATGTTTCCCACCAACAAAAGTTTTGGGTGGGAATATTTTGAGAGGACAGCGCAATGTCGCAAACTGATAGCAGTTTGACCAAAAAGAAAGTAACCTTCGCTTACGCTTCAGAGAAAAAGACACTATTTACAAACCTCAATAAAGACGAAATTGCTCAACTACTCAAAGACAATGACTCTCTTAACACTCAAAGAGCAACTGAAAGGCTGTCAATACGCTCTAAGCTTCTTGTCAAGAAAAGTAGGAAGAAAGATTGTCAACTTTTGAAGAAATTACAAAGAAGGAGCTGAACAAACTGTTGGTATTTATTCTAACGCCTGGAGGGAAGACGTGGAACACTAGTTGATTCAAATACATGAACAAATCACTTAATTCACAAAGTCTGCACTTCTGAGAATTTCGGGCGAACAAAACTCACTGTTTTCCTTGTTGAAACACCTCCAAAAACTAGCATCCTCGGCACGAGGAACTTTAATAAAGCGGAACTCTAAGCTAAGCGGATATGGCGAATGATGGCAAAGGAAGGTGAGGAAGGTCAAGCGGCGAAGCCGCGAGTTCGAGGGAACGAGTCGCCCAGCGAAGTAAGGAGCGAGTGGGAGACTGAGAGCGACAGTTAAAGTGTTCCCTCTTCCAGCCCCCGCTTTGCTCCTATATCATCTTTGACTCCAGTCTCCTTCGCCCTCATTAGACACGCGTTAGCCTTCGTTTACTATCACTCAGCATGAATACTGTTATTTGCCGGTAGAATTACTGATTAGAGTTGGATGCGGAGGGGGCTAGCTAGAAACGTTACTGGCTAGCTTTATTCAACCAAACCGAACTCATTCTTCTATAAGTACTTTATTGTTCGGTTAAAACACTTTTGTAGAGTTTGAAAGGTTGAATTAAGAAATATTCTAACATTTATTTGGACTATGGATAATTCATGAGATATTGTTCCAAAATCCCGTGTAGTAATTCTGTTATAACTTCAGCTGAAAAAACTTTCTTGAAAAGATTACTGCCTTCTTAAAGTTCTGGATCATTTCCAGATCCCTGTCTTCTGAACAATGGAGGCTGTTCTCACGAATGCCGCTACTCACCGGTCAGCGGTAACGTTACCTGCTCGTGTCCAGTGGCAATGGAACTGGCGAGGGATCACATGACCTGTCGACCGTTACGTAAGTGACGTAAGAAAGTAAAGAAGCACCCAAGACGAATGCTGATACAGTACTCCGTTCCATAGGATGTTAAGCAAAGGTTCTCACTTAAGAGCTGAAAAGAAAGAGACAAATGCGTTAATCCATTGGAAGACTAATTTTTAGAAAAAACTGGTTGTCGTGGGTCGGCGAGTAAGCCAAATTAGATAATGAATATTTTTTTAAAAGTTGATATATCATGTTTTTTCGATGTCAGGTTGGGTGGATGGCTGACGTTTAAATAATAATAATAAGTTTAGCATTCGTTTGCGCTCATTTTATAATCCGATAGTTTGGACTAAAAAGGCAGACAAAATAGTCTGTTACTCATATTTTCAAATTTCTAAGAGTACGCTTCGAGCGCTATCAGTTTCCCTGTGAACAATTCTCTCCATGACATTCATTCTGACGGTGCCAGACATAGAAATAGAAGACGCACTAGACCACTCTACTCCCAAACAAAAACACTTTGGTGCCGTTTGTGTGTCAACTAACATGTTTTGCAAAGCGTCAACGATGAACCAAGTCTATCGAGTTTTTTTTCTTGAATAGACCTTTCTTGTTATGTATTTCTTGAACTAAAGCTGCTGACGCAGCTGGCGTACATGACACAATTCTAATAAGAGTGAACTGTCAGCAGGACCAAAGTAAGATTTACAACGTTGACACAAGCTGTTAGTCAGAGTATAAACAATCCTCATAGTCAGTCATGTCAACACGCTTACTTGAACGTTAAAGTAGAGCCAAAACTGAAAGTAAAGTAAAGTAGCAAGCACATTGCCATTTTCCAGGTCCCTGTAAAGGTGCCACTCCCCTTAAAGACCCCAAGACAGACCGGGATCTGTTTTGCGGAAGAGGACCTGGACGCACAAATTGCCCAAGTGGCTCCTACTGTCATATTCACCCCGCCAACGAGTTTGCCAAATGCTGCCCGCTACACGTAACTCCCCCGCTCAGGGCCACTACAGCTACCACTTTACCTACTACTACACCTACAACTATCCCAGTTTTTTCAGGTAAAATTTCCCCTAATTTATCTCATTGTTTTTAACACTGTACACACGACAATGCCGGTTATTGTAAGAGTAAAATATCAATTAGGTTTTGCTGCAATGAATTCATAGTTCTACTGTGCGTGCGACGTTAGCTCAGTCAGTAAGATCTCGGACTGCTAACTTGAAGGTCCTGGGTTCAATTCCCGGCCTGGCCATGGGGTTAAATATTTAGGTGATCTTCTTTTGCCACACCATCCTTGGACAGGGATGTTAAGCCGTTGGTCCCCCAGATGGATGAAGGGCCACTCTGTAAAAATGCCATCTGGGTAACGCCATTATTATTATTATTATTATTATTATTATATAAAATGAGTAATAATTGACAACACTTTGTGCTGAAGTACTGAAGTGAGAAGTGTCTGCAAGAGGCAGGATTTTGACTCATTTACCTTTTTCTAATGGGTGGGGAATTTGACAGTTGATATTATCAATCCAAAATAGAAATGATTATTATAAGATTAGTTACTATTATCAATCCCAATACAAAGTTTTCCTTACTCCAGAGGAAAAGGTATTTTTCTTGGGAAAAGAGGTACAGTACATTAACAGCTACCTGCTCTTTAAAGACAATGTGGTATCTAGAGCCACTTGACAACAGCAATATAATGTACCTCAGAAGTCCAAACTGGCCTAAGAGAAACACTATGTACAATGTTACCAATTTATTTTTCTTTATTTCACAGAAGTATGCTGCCCCACCCCCAAATTTGGAAGGTTTGAGATAAAATCTCTGCCCTTTGGTCAAAATCTCTTGCAGCATAAACACTGACAGGTGTAAACTATCGTAAAATCTACATGATCACCTCCCCATGGAAGGTCACTGGAACTTCTGAGGGTAAAGCAAGTCTCAGAAGCTAAAATTTTTAAGGAAACTATGGGCCTGAACTGAAATTTCCAGAGGAATTAGGTGGTCCCAAAGGATATTTTCTATCTAGAACCATAGAATAATTACCTAGTAATGACTAGACAACAGACCAAGTACCTTTGTTTCTGCTGAACCGACTCTGCCCCAACCATTTCAACAACTGTTTTCTGCTGTCCTTTACCAAACACAAACATGTCTTCCTCCTGCTCGCCCTCACTGTAGCGCTGCCGCAATGCTCTGGTCACACTAACCCCAAAACTTACTTTTTTTGGTCTCACAAAGGAACCACTAGTGGGATGGCTGCAAATCAACACATAGAAACTAAGATTTGTGACAACAACTTACATTCCTCTCTTTACATTAAATTTATATTTAATTCCTAAAAAAAACTATATTAAGAAAAGAGTAAGGTATTACTTACTAAGAACACATGCTGGTTTCTTTATAACAACAAACCTTATAAAAACACCCAGGTTCAGATTTGTCCAAATTTAAGATCACATTAAGAACAATCTCAGGCTTAAACTCTGGGTCAGATCCATAAAACCCAAGTTTTGAATTAGAACAATTATATCAAGTATAAAATTATGAACAATTTAAGAACAATTTGAGGCTGAATATGCAAAAAAAATTAAGAACACCCAACCTCTGCCAAAATTATCTGCTTCTTATAAAAAAAACCCAGGTAATCATTTGGGTTAAACATTGTCAAGCTGTACAGCCAGTTTACATGGTTATTAAGATTTATTCAATTCCAAGATTGAAAAAATAAATATGTATAACTGAATAATAAGGTTTGATGTAAATGCACAAATATAGAAAATTGATTTTAAAAAATTATTTATACTAACATGTAGAGAGATATACTGGTGCATGAAGTAACATAGTTGCGGGAACCTCAGTACTTAGACAAAACTATGTTTTAGTCCAGCTTTGGATGCAGCATTGGAAAAGTTTTGACTTGTGCACCAAGTTTAGAAGTGAGCTTTGGGCACAAAAACCAAATTTGCATTTTGCCATTTTAAAAATTAATCTGAAATAGTCACTTTTTACTTTAACAATGTATGTACTGATCAAATCGAACCTTCAACACCCCCTCCCCCCTTCAGCAAACCCCAAGCAGTTGACAGGTTGAGGGGGGGGGGAGGGGGGGGGGAATGTTGAAGTTTCAAATTGATTGACACATTAGTACGTGTACATTTGTATTCTTGATTATATAACCTGCACTCAAAATACTTGATTCCTTCATGAGTTCCATTATGTTTTCCTCTGCTCTCATCATCCCACTCAACTCCATACCACTCGCCTGTAAAAGAAGTAACATAATCACTGACATTCACTGATAATGGACGTATAAAAGAATTAATACTATAGGAATACAGGGGTAAAATTTGACAGAGCTGCCTGATTAGCTTCGTTGGTTCAGATGATCCGTACCTACGAATCCCTAGCATTCTTTTCACTTTTATTAAATTGCAGCTGTAAGCTCTTGATTAACATTAAGGGTACAAATTTATAAATAAATTATTGGCTTGACTTGTCTTCAGGTTTGTCTCATAATGATTATCATAATGCCGCAGGTTCAAGGGCGTTTCGCCACCAGAAAGATTCGCCACCTATCATCGAAGACGATTCGCCACCAAACATTTAAGGTCG
>JAOEHT020209310.1:0-11109 GCA_025448195.2 Parazoanthus atlanticus | reverse complement strand
GGACAATTTTTGTATTTTACAAAAAACTTTTTAACCAGTGACACTATATATATAAGATTTTTATCTGTATATTTTTCAAATTCTTAATGCCTGGTTGCAACAGTCTTGTTTTTAGTCTTTAAACGGTGTTTTTAATTTTTTTAAACCACTTTATAAATTCCAATGCACCTATCATGAAACAGCGAGATTCATTGGATTTTGCTGGTTAGAGGACTGTGAACTGTCTGTTACACAAGACAGTAAACTGGTGAGCCGTGAACGTAGATTCTGGAAGCCGTTTAGTAACAATCTTCAGTCCTTGAATTGGCGAAAACTAACTTGAGAAGAGTACCCGGTTACAAATACCGTTAACGTGTAGCATGAAATTTTTGCGGGACTTTGCGGATTGGCGATTTTTTGAGGTTTGCGGGAACAAATTTTCGCGGCCCGAATTGACTGAAATTTCCGCTGGAAACTAAATTTTGCGGTTTTCTTTTCAAGCAGCAAGACATCAACAAGGAAGGAAATGTAATATTTTCAACTTTTAATTTATTACTTTTTTAGGTAAGACAACGGTCTATACTTCTCAAACATTTCAGTCAATGACAAGCCGGTCGTACAACAAAGTATTTCCGGTTGCAACAAAACATTTCCAGTCAAGCTGTAAAAGCCGATTTTGAAGCGGCTGATAAAATGCAAAAATACAATAAATCTAAACTCAGTCGTTTCTTTTGCCTCAGAGACTGGAGAAGTATTGACTTAACCTTTTATCGTTTCGTTTTGTTTGTAGCAAGTTCCGATTGCTTTTTCTCAAAGCAAATATCAAAATAAACAATCACTGTAACTATAATGTATGATATATAGTAACACAAGTGGATTAAAAGCCCTTTTTGACTGTACTAACGGGAGTAAATTTTTGCGGTTTTTAATTTCGCTGGTGTTTTTTTTCTGCTGGAACCTATTTTTGCGGATGAAGGACCATCCGCGAAATCCTCAAAATTAAGTCCCCGCAAAATAAATGTGCTACACGGTATTCCAACGGTTTTCTATAAAATTGACGTTTCTTCCTGAGTATTGTTGAGTGTTTAACGACTGTTTTTCTCTCGCAGCGAATGATAGCATCCACGCTGCAGATGATTCTCCATTGTCGCAAAGAAGCTTTCAGTGAGTTTGTTATCTTGCTAAGTAGGACTTTGGACACAATATTCGGGGTTACCAGGGACTTCTGATGACGTATTTGTTTATGTAAAATAATATAGAAAATTGAACTTCAAAGTTCAAACAAAATGAGTCCGTAATTCGTTGAATATGGCACAATTAGTACTCAGTGAAACGTTTGAGCTTAATACATCGAAAATTTTGGAGATACTCTTGAATTTATAGAGAATTATATTGCTGGAGGAAACGTTTGACACCATCTACACATTCTCGGCATTTTGATGCTTTCAAAGATACATTACTCCAACAGTAGTCAACACAAGGGGTTCAAATCGCTTGTAAGTACAAACTATGCCATGATTTTTTTGATTCGTGCACTCTTTTTGTTGAATTATTAAGTTGGCTTTGTTTTATTTATATATGTTTTTAAAGATTTCACTTTAGATCTATTTTTTACGTTTCAGCAATATTAAGATAGTTTACATAGTGATACATTACATCAATGCTATTAGGAAAAGAAATGAAGTACCGGATGCTATAAGCTATTCTGCTTAAAAGGGGTTGAAAATATTACTGCTATTTTGCACTTATTATATCAATAATGACAAGAGCCAGTACTCGCACCCAGAATGGTTGGTTTGTTGTGTTTTGTAAATTTGGAAACACTTTTTGATGACCTTTGTCGTCGTTTACAAAAAAACTACACAATTTTCATGCTTATTGATTAGAATAACTACATCAGGCCTTTTTCCGCAGCCGCCGAGCCACCGCCATCGGGGAAGAACATGCAAGAAGTTTCGAACTATTTAAGGTGGGAAAAATTACAAGGTATACAAGTAAGAGTAAAAGACGTTTCCAATAAGGCATATGGTAATTGTGATCAAGTAATAACTACAAACCACAACCAATATGAATTGGTTGAAAACATTTAAAATTTAGGACCGAGAAGAAATGTACAAAAATTTATCCATCCGAATAGAAGACAGATTGAACATTTAAACAGGGAGCCCAACTCTATAGAAATTGATGAAAATTATTGAAAAAATGGTCCAAAACCGACAAAAACTCGGAGATAGACGCGAATTGGGCGAAAGAAAATCCAGCAACTTTGGCAGCTCCAAGTTTTGGACCATTTTTTCAGTACTTTTTACCAATTTTTCTATAGAGTTGGGCTCCTTGTGGTCGTCCGAGTCGTCGCAACAATTTTTAGAACAATGGGAGGTTTGCATGATTGCGTCATATACTACCACTACCAGGATGCTTTGCCCACTTTCATTTGTAAGATCATCAGTACCAGTTGTTCTACTATCCTCATAAGGGAATAAAGATTTGAATAAGAAAGAAAACTTGTAAAGCATTCTATAACTGGTATTGAGATGATTGGGACGATTTACAGTTCTTATATGATCGCGCCGATTTTCTGTAACAGTCACAGCTCGCGGTCCTGAGTCGCGGGTTCGACAGTTAATAACATTTTGGCGCGAGATTCACAAAATGGCGGCGGTTAATTATAGAAAAGCGAATCTCGTTGCCTGTTTCTTGTGAGCAATAAGTAGTTTTTATTTCTTTATTAGTCTTAGATTCGTTGTTTGTCGACGTATGTGAGGCATGCCTTTTGTGTCTGGGACAAGAATAAAAGTAAATCATCTCTTTAAAGATTCATACAGAAGCTGGGTGATACAGTAAAATCACTGTACTTGTATACGTAACTCATTATTACTTTGATAATCCTCCGTTGGGATGAAAATATTATATTATATGGTTATAACTGTTTCAGCCGTTTTGAAACTATAAACCGTGGAGGATACTAGCACGATGCATTGCAATATTTGTTTATGCAGTAACAACAACAACAACATGTGTTTAAGCAGTGACAACAACAACAACTGCCAAAAATAACGCCACAAACCAGAGAGTAGGTCAGAACAAAATCATACAGAGGTGAAGCAACCCAAGCAAGTGGTCTGCATCTGTATGCTAGAGAAAGAACAAAGTTTTCAAGAAAAAAAAATTGGTCTACTCTTTTAGTACAGGAAACACCACAGTTGAAGAAGAATTAATGAAAAATACCACTTTTGTTTGATGAAAGTGGCGTAATACCACGAGTGCGAAGTGGTATTTTACAAAAAATACAGATTTTTTTAATATTCCCGATCTTTTCCGAAGATTTTCCGAAGATTTCCGAAGGTTTTCAAAAAGTTTTGAAATGACCCCAAAATATTTTCGATCATTTTTAACCACTTTTACAAGATTTCCGAAGATATCCGAGCATTTTCCGAAGATTTACGAGCATTTTTTGAACAATTCCTAAAACTTTCCGAACGTGTGTACAAATTTCAGATCCCCCTCCAGAAAAATGATGGTCCGTCCCTTACCGCTAACTGCAAAGCCTAGTTTAATTTGAGGTTTGTCGTTTGCCTTCAGAAGCTAAGTATATTTTATCCATTAAGATCCCGGCGCCATAGCACCAACAATATTTTAAAACTATTGTGCTGCAAACGATGATAAAAGCATAAAATTTGTTCAGTGATCTTAACATTTACAGATAAGTATTGTTTTGTATAACTGCAGCATTTATACCTGTAATAACATGAACGTTAGGTGAGAGATATGCTGAGGTAAATGTTAACGTGAAAACCTAATACGTCAGAAAAATACGGCAAACATGACGTGGCTGCCAGCGGTTTGCCGTTTGCGCTTTGTAGCTAAAAACTTGCACATAAACTGTTACTATTGCTATCTTGCCGAAAACTCGAACTTTGACACTGCCTCTTCTTTTTCATTAACATGGAAACAAATCTTGAAATTTCATTAAATTTAACAAAAAGGAGAAAACTGCATCTGAAATGTTCCAAAAAACGTTTGAAAGTTTTTTGTCCAAGTTTTATCGTCCAAAAATCACGAGTTCGTGAGTCCAGTGAGAATGTGCTGACAATTGATTCCTGCCCCAAGTAGTTTCGAAAGGAAAGTTTCGTTAGTAATCTCTGTTTCTCTGTTTCATTTTTTGCATCACAAAAAATTGGTTCAAATATAAAGAAACTGTGGCCCATTAAAAGCCAGATCTTAGCATTGAAGATGATTTTTTGACTGAAGACCTGAACATTATGTGACATAATTACAATGAAACAAGTTGGAACTTTGAAATCGCTTACCAGAGACACCTCTTTATTACAACCACTTTTTTGTGTCCCAGCCATAAACCTAGTCATTTTCGCATCAGGAAACCTCGTTAATGCCACTCACGATCCTAACGGGCTTATGGCCTTTATAGATGCACGGGCGTCAATGAAACCACGCTAATCAGGAAATACACATATTCTAAATTTGACAGAATTCACCAAATTAAAAATGTATTTAAAATGGTGATAATATAAAACTTTTCCAACCTGATGATGACCTAATGGTCGAAAACGTTTGTTTTTGTATTCTAAAGTTTTTTTGTGACATTACCGTTTTGTATAGTAATACAAACGTACTCTAAAGGACTACCGC
Organism: Parazoanthus atlanticus; assembly: GCA_025448195.2. Taxonomy (NCBI): domain Eukaryota; kingdom Metazoa; phylum Cnidaria; class Anthozoa; order Zoantharia; family Parazoanthidae; genus Parazoanthus; species Parazoanthus atlanticus. The sequence goes on along the minus strand of JAOEHT020209310.1, from coordinate 6,480 downwards.
CGGGCGGACAAGTGCCAAAGTTACTGGAGAAGCAAGGATGCTCATTTTAATTTCACCGACGTAGCGGTTCTTTAGTCTTTAGAATAAATATTTACCTATAACGTTTCTACTTGAACTACGGAATCATACATATACGTTTCAAATAAAAGTGCGAATACCGTATTTACTGGTTGAGCACCGCGGCGCGCTCTTTAAATTTTTAGTGTTTTGGCTGCGGCGCCAACTCGAGGGAAGCGCTCTTTAAAAAAAATCATAATAATTCTAATGATAAACAAATGTTAACAACAAAACACAGTCACAGGAAGGAAGAAGAGAGAAGTTGGGTTTCCTATGCCAGCAAAGTTCTTGGCCTTTACAACGGAGCTAGCGCTGCGAATTGCGAAAGTTCTGGAGAGAAAACTAAATGGGAGAGCGGCAAAATTAGCCATTTTGACTTAAGACTGGGGAATAAATTTCCAAGGCTGATTTAGGTTGAGTTGTATCGTGCATGTTTTTTTAGTTTGACTCTTCAAACAGTTCAACTTGGTGATGCAATTTGATTAAGCGCCGCATTGTTTTGAATACATGCGGCGCTTATTTGAGAGCGGCGCTCCAACTGTTTTGGCTCTTATGTGTGGCGCTTATTTGAGGGCGGCGCTCCAACTGTTTTGGATCTTATGTGTGGCGCTTGTTCAAGGGCGGCACTTAATCCAATAAATACGGTAGTTAGACTGAAGGGGCCAACTAAAAATTTCAATTTACCGCGGGTAATACGGCCACTTCTTTTATCCGACCATCTTCTTAATTAATTTGAGAGGATAACTTTCTCAAAGTGACTCGTTCCCTTCTCATTTATGTCCGATTTGCTCGCACTTTGAGACTCCCGCAAACGCTTTGGTTGTCGATTGTTCTCTCAAATTGTCTTTATTGTCCTTGAAATTCTATGTGAGAAATTTCTGGAGCTCGCGACTTGTGGCAGGTCTAGGCTCCAAGTTCTCGCAAAAAATAGCAAATGATTTTGATCCGCGTACTGTTCCAGGTTTGCTGTTCGGATTGACAACATTATTTCTAAAACCCTGTCAAAAACTCGTCACGCAATTCAAGTTGCTGTCAAAGTTGTAACCTTAGATCAGAAATCCTTTTCGTTTTGCTCCATCAGATACCTGTTAGTTGATTCAGTTTGAACTGAAACTCAACTCATTTGGCTCTAACACTGTTTATAGGATAATGTTTTATGAAAAATCTCGATCTAACGATTTCCATAGAAACCTGAAAACGTTTCGTAAACAATGTACAAAAGAAAAGTCTGTCATATTTTAATTTAGACTTTCTATTTAAAATTTCTATTTAAACACAATTATTTCCACTCGGACGAGGTGGCCGAGTGGTTAAGGCGTTGGACTGCTAATCCAATGTGCTCTGCACGCGTGGGTTCGAATCCCATCCTCGTCGAAATGAGCAGTATTTTTTTAATGCATTGCTATATTTTTTACTTGTTTACTTGTTAGTCTGTATCACCTGGATCAATATTTACTTGCTTTTTTCTTTTGTTTTTATAAAAGAGTAGAGTCAGAACAATCTCGGGCTTTGATTCAGAACCATGCCGGAAAAATCATTGTTTTCAAACTACGACAGCTTTATTATATATATAAGAATAAAAATAATCTTACTGAAAGAAAAATTTTAAGGCAAAATTTGAAAAAATACTAAGAACAATTTTTTGGTTCTTTGATATTGAAACGAAAGTGTAATCCATGTGACAGAACTCCACAAACTCGGGCTAACGGTTAAAAATTACCAGGAATTTTACGGTTTACACTGAGTTAAATTTTAGATCTTTTTACGGTTAATACAGCTACAGTTACTACGGTTAAAATTATTTATTTTTACGTTTTGAAGAAAGAATCATCTCCGGGGTCAAAAGAACCACCTTCTCCGCCTCCCCCCTTCTCCCGAATGTTTTATATCTGTTTTAAAAAGTATCACAAAGAAAGATGCTGCAATAAATTCAGAAAGTAGATTGCATTTCTATTTTTCGTAACGATTCCATCAACTAGCTCACTATGATTACTTACCATTTCAGATTAGTTCGGCGGCACGTTGTCAAAAATTATGCAACTTCTGGTTTAATTCCGTTGTTTATGGCGAGAAGCTACTAAAACAAATTTAACAAAACTACTACTTACACAAAAGAGCTCTCAGACTAATCTGTTTTACCAATAGAAGGGAAAGCGCCATTCCATTATTCTTAAAAACGAATATTCCACCTGTCAGAATTTAAACTATTACGAATCTATTGCTAACCAAATGTATGATGTAGTTAATCAAAATGCACCATCCAACATTTGTAATCTATGCATTTTCGTTCATCAGAAATACTCATTCAAACAACACATGATCATCAGTTTCGAACAACCTATATGTACAGTTCTCAATAACAAGTATAGAAAAAACCTCATTTTCTCGAATTGGTGTCCGATTGTGGAATCAAATTCCTGAATCATTGAGGCAATTGCCAAACAGAACTTTCCGAAAAAAGTGAGACAACTTTTATCTAATAATCTAACTAAATTTTGTTGCGATGTTCAAGTCTCCAAACTAGATTTCTCCTACTCTGCAATCTACTTACCTAAGCTTATTTTCTTACACTATATTTATTATAATATTTTGTAAATGTTTGATTCTTTAATTTTTTGTTCTCTGTATCGCTTCTTCTACCCATGGATTTATACAATTCAGGATTTGTGTGTTCGTACTAACTACTTATTAACCGAGAGTGAGGTCTGTAAGGGAAATGTCAAACTGAGTCCTTTCTGTAGTGACCGAGTGAAAGCGAGGTCAATGCGTCAAGGTCGAAGTTTAATCATTTCCCGTAAAGGCCGAACGTTCGAGGTTAATAAGTATTTTATTATATGGCATTTTTCTAAAAACGACAATAACACTGTGCAAGCGGAAATTCTTTACTTCGCACATCCGGTTATGCGCGCGCGTAGGTCATTAACAATAATGCCCGTGTGTATTACGGGCCGGATCCGGACCGCTCAAGAACCAATCAGAACGCGTGAAGTATCTTTGCCATATAATAAGTAGCAATATTAATATATTATATTATTTAGAGACATATATTAACTAACTAAATATTCTACTACCGTTTGTTTTTATTTGTTTTGTAAGTGACTTTATTCCCTTTCATTTACACACATCCGCCTCGATTAGCCTTAATTGCTACATGCGGGCGCGTGTGTTTCATGTATCACTTGCACTAGTTATCAGAAAGAAATATGAATATGAATGAAAAAATTGTATCGTGCAACAGGAACTTTTGTCAATTCTGTTTGATCTGATCCTTCATCAGTAGTTTACTGACGAACAGTGAAATGGTCTCAAATTACTTATTTCCGTTTTTTAGGAATCTTCATGTGATCGATAATCAACGAACGTTAATTCAGCTGTCTCATCGATTGGAAGCAAAGAAATGTTGACGGCGAGTGATGCGCTGATTTAAACCAGAGGGCAGATGAGACTTGTTCATCCAGTTCCAGTATTTGTATAATATTTATATTTTTGAATTTTTTTTGTGCATTTTGTGAAAAAGTAATTAAGCTAAATCCAAACGCTAACATCCCCCCGGGCAAACCCCAGGCATTTGACCCCAGTTGAGTTCCAGATGGCCGGGCACTTGATGCTTAATCGCGTCCCCAATCCCCGGGCATTTGACACCGGAAGTAAGAACTCGCTTACAGTAAACAGTATATTCACAACCGCAACAAAAGCACTGTTTTTAGTAATACCGATATTTACGGCACCGTAGAGCGAAGCCATTCTTTCCTGAAAATATAAGTGGTATATCGATGTAGTACGAGGTTGCATTATAAAAGTGAATATTGAATATAATAATACAGAAATAAAAAATAGCCCCAGATTTGTCCATTTCTTTTTCCCTTTTGAAAATTTCTTACTTGCTAACGACGTAAATTATACAATTTTTTGAATAACATGTATTAACAAAAACAGCTAACTTTTCTGACTGAGGTAAGATTATTACTTAAAACCTTCAACAAGGCTTGAACTATGCTCAATACGATGAATAGTTTGAGTTGATATTTTGACAGGCCAAGTTTCGTGTTCATTTTCTGTATTTTATGCCTGCCGCATCGTTGACAAATTACGAAATGAGTAGAGGATCGTGTAAAATGCCGCTCGACAAATTTTTGTTTTTATACAGTTGTATCAAACTAAAACTGTTTCGTTTATTAAAAAGAATGTTAATATTATCCATTTGCTTACTCGTTCAGACACTTTTGGAGGGGGCCGGGCATTTGACCATCTAGGTAGCCTCTGACAGCCGCGCAATTGACCAAAGTAAATGCTTCCCGGGGCCGGGAATTGGACCATTTTTTTCAAAAAAGTCAAATGCCCGGGGGAGGGATGTTCGCGTTTGGATTTGACTCATGCACAATAGAGAGCTACATGAAATTGCCGAAAGACACCCAGGGGAAACTCTTGAAAAAAAAAGACAGCGGTGGGGGTCCGGAAAGTTTAAAGGTAATATTTACGGCACTTATGTAAGTTTTTAAGATATCTTTTCTTGTAGTTCAGCAGTTTTCAGGTATCACTGTGACACCGTTTTAATTTTTGTAAAGAAAACAGAAAATTTCTCGTTTGCCTACAATTTTATCATTCACCCTGAAGAAGGCAGTTTTTAGTTTAACCGAAATGTCGGACTGTTGTTTCAAAGGTTTGAACTATATTTAAATACGCGAGCCAGGGGTAGATCCAGAAATTCTGGACAGGGAGGGCGGCAACCCAATAATCTGGAAAGAGGGGGCCGGGAACAAGTATCTGTGCTCCAATAGATGTTTCTCAGTGTTTTTCTTAAAATTGTTTGTAAAATCGCCGACGAAAGGAGCTCTCCTTTCCACGGCCCCCTCGGCCATTCTCGTAAACCCCTGCAGAGCTGAGTAACATTTTTTATTATATGGCTGACTTCATTCGCTCGCTCTGATTGGACAATTACAGGTCCGTAACTTACCGTACGGACCTTGTACCTGTCACATTTGCTTTGTTTGGGTTTTGCTTCGTTTTTAATTGTATGGCGATTTTTTGTAAAAGAAATGACCAACCAAACTATCATTGAAGTAAAATAAACTATCATCAGAGGCTCGCCTAGATTGAGATTAACTGAGAACTTAGATGAAATAAACAAGTACTAAATGCTCTTTACTTCCTAAATAGGCTTTACAAAAATGTGTTATTTTAGAACACGGAGAGCCGAGCTTCCGAAAATTGTCCACTAGCAACAACATCATACCCGTAGATAAAGATGATTGTTTTCCGATTTCATATGCACCACTGGTGAATCAAGACGGCGAATAACAATACTCAAAAGAGTGAAGTCGAGCTCGAAACTTCCTGACAATCGTGTAAAGTCGGCACAAATCACTCGTTTGTTGGAAAACTTTAAAAATATTACTGAGCAAACAAAGTCTTCTCTACTGTCACAAGTTACCAGAGATCTAAAACAAGGAGACAACGTAAACTTTATTCGAAAAGAAGTAAGCCTTTGTTTAGTTCAAGAACCACTTCATTACAAACCAAATCGCGTTTTACCAGTATTAATAGCTTTGGCAAACAGAAAGATCGACACAAACTAATCGAACAATTGTTGTCCATTAAAATATCGTGTTTGATAACAAGTTTGATAAAACTCATAAACTATATACCAGAACATTTTACGTGTATTGAAGTGTAATGACTGGGAAATATTCTAACCTTGTTTCCAAGAGACAACTGGTTCGTTGTTTTATTCAATCTTGTGCAACCTGCTCAGTAGTCTCTAATTCTTTCTTGTCCTTCCATTCCAAATACATGCTCAAGTCCTCCTTTGGATTCCCAACGTCCGAACACCTCCATTAAACGAGTCGAACAACTGCTGACTATACTGAATACAACACGAGACAAAATAAAAATTTATACTCGAACTGATCCCTATCTGAAACCGGCAACGGCGACGCTCCGCGACAAGTGTTACACCAGGTTACACTAAAAAGCGCGGGAATTTTCGCGCGCTTTTTGAAGTACACCAGCCAACAGGAACAAGTACGTTTTCAAGTTAATCTTATTAGCCTTTAAAGAAACAGTTTTAACGTCATTTTAGATTAAACAACAACCCAAGACTGTCCAGACTGACTGACTGAATGCTCCTGTGCCACCAGAACTACTGCCAAAGCCCAACGTTTTCGACTGTAAATACACCTTTCGACGAGGCTGCAATACACTCCGATCGAGATTTAGATCAATCCCGGTTCTCGATTCTACATATTCAAGAAGACGTAATAAAGCTCATGATCATAGATATGGTAATCACTCGACTGCTTACAGGAATATTTTCAATCTTGTTCCGGTTCAATGCATCGATGTTCACAAGCCACGCTCCAATATCAAACTTGGAATCTGGAACGCTCAGTCCATGAACAAGAAGTCGGGCTCTATATGTGATCT
>JAOEHT020209235.1:0-11112 GCA_025448195.2 Parazoanthus atlanticus | reverse complement strand
GCAGCCTTAAGTTAATTCGCGTAGGAACGATCAGGAGCGCCAAAAATACGAGTTCCTAGGGAGTTCGGGGGCATGTTCCAGGCAATGTTTGAGTATAGGGTCTCTAAAATATCATTTCCTGCCTACTTGGAGTAGTTTCTAGCAAGTTTAAACTGCTCTGAACTGACGAACTGACAAACATAGTATAAGTTAAAATCGAGAGGGCTATACAGATTCTCATTTAAGACAACTCTTAACTACCTGTCTCCTTTATAACAGTTTATTACTGCTTTTTGAGACATTTTTTCCCTTTTATTTTATTACTAATTATTCACTCAGAACGCATCTTTCTTTTACATCTATTGCACTTATAATTTGCACTTATATAATATTAATACTATATTATATTAACTATAGATTTCTTGTATATATATATTTATCCTTTTTCTGCCTAGAGTAGTTTATTTTAACTATTTGCAGGCCAGTGGAATAATACAAACTATAATAATAATAATAATAATGATAAACTGTAATTGTAGCTATAATAAAACTGAATCTTGTGCCGGAACCGTTGGGCACTAATTAGGGGCTGCACATATCTTTTCTTACAAATACGTAAAAATATACTAGTTGTGACAGTCTTGTGTTAGTAATGTATCGGATGTTTGAGAAATGGTCCATGCTTAGCGTGCGTCTATCAAGTTATACGGATGCATGTGGGAAGTTGGAGAGCACAAAAAAAGTGTTTGAATAGCAAATTAACCAGCTTCACTAGCTTCTCGAGTGCTCTCCCAACTTTCTAATGCATCCATAACGCGATAGACCCACAGCTAAAGCATGGACCATTTCTTCTAGAACATAGCCACATATATATACAGTATTTATGATACTTTTGTTGTAGCAGATATAATACTAAACAATAGGTCGATTGGAAATGTAACAAAAAGTAACTTTTGTAGCAGATACGATATTAAACAATAGGACGATTAGAAATTTAACAAAAAATATAAGTACAGTACTCAGTAATATTTCAAAATTAAAAGTGTCATACAAAATATTTTCCTAGCAGATTTTTGTAACAGTAGGTCAACTAGAAATTTAATAAAAATACAATATTCAGTAATAAGTTATATCTTAAATTTTTGTAGCAAATACAGTGATAAACAAAATGTCATTTAGAAATTTAAAAAAATATATTTTTCATAGCAGATACGATACTAAACAATAGGTCGATTAGAAATTTAACAAAAAAAGTAAAGTTCAGTATTCATCTATATTTTAAAATTAAAAGTGTCATACAATATATTTTGTGAAGATACAATACGAAGCAATAGACTAAACTGTAAGCATTTGAAAAACAAATGTTTTTCTTAAAGTTTGAGACTACCTATGTACGACATATCAGCAAATAGTTTAGTCTAGTTTTCATACTAGAAAGTTTATTTGATACAAAATGAAGGCAACGATCTCTCTATTTGTATCTGTACAGTCTCTAGTCTTGTTTTCAAAGTTATAAATTGGGTTACACGTACCTTAACGGCCTTTGACGCAACTGTTTCCGCTTTGTGTCATAGACGTGACATTAATGAGACAATAACAAAGAAAAAATGCTAAAGATATTATATTAAGAGTTGCGAAGCGTGTTCTTTAAAACCTATTCTCTTTGCAACAAATCCAGCTATAGTGAACTAGAACAATCTAACTCACATACACAAGCCGGTGGACCCTAGAATAACCAACTAATTAACATACTCTAAACACTTTCGATTTTCAATTCCTTTCTGGTATCATACGCGTGACGTAAAGCATGAACAACTAGTTCTCCAATCCGATCTTGATCCATCCTCGGGAACCCAGGGCGTCGGGAGAGCAAAAGCAAGGACACGGGGGAGGGGGAGGGGGAGCAGAGGAAAAGGGGAAAAGGAAAGGGACGTCTCCTCTCCCTTTTTTCTCCCCAGTCCCCACTCTTCGCCCTTCCGGCCTCCGCGTTTTTCTTTTCGTGTTTTGTTTTCCTCTCTTCGTCTTCCCTTCCCGACACCCTGGGTTTCCGAGGATGATCTTGATCGTTAGCAGTGTTGAATATAAATTAGAAAATCTTAACATAAGTATAACACAACCTTATATATGCATTTACGAACTCAAAGTAAAGCAAGCTCCAGTAAAACACTTCAATCATGATTTGAAACAAACATAATGAGATTTATTGCATCATGGAAAGTAAGTTTACAGGTGTCATAAACGTATTAGTTTACACGAATTCTTGTTATATGGCAAAGATATTTCGCGCGTTCTGATTGGTTCTTGAGCAGTCTAGATTCCCCGTAATCTAATGCCCACGGGCATAACTACGCGCGCGCATAACCGGATGTGCGAAGTAAAGAATTTCCGTTTGCAAGGTGTGGTTTTAGAAAAAATGCCAATTAATAAAATACTTATTAACCTTGAACTTTTGGTTTTTACGGGAAATAACAAACTAAGGCCTTGACGCACTGACCTCGCTACCGCTCGGTCAATACAGCAAGGCCTCAGTTTGATATTTCCCCTACAGACCTCATTCTCGGTTAATAAGTAGTTAGTATTATATATTACATCTGATCATCGCAAAGCACCTAGTAAACTAGTACGGCCTAAATTATGTCTAATAAAATTTGGCTGTTATAATTTATCTTTTTAAAAATATAAAATAGAATAAAAATAGAAAACAAATAATACACACACTAGATGATCAAAACACTTCAAATTTCAAGTTATGACCTGGAATATAAATAACTAATACATTTATAAAATATCTTAAACGTGTTAATTTTATTTTATTTTGACCACAAGCAATGATAAAAATGTATTAGGCAACCCTCAAGTCAACCCTCAAATATAATCCCAAACAAAACAGTCTCTAAGTGCTTTAAATCAAACATCTAGATCTAGAAACGTAACTAAATTATATCAATACATAATATAATAACTTAACCGACTACATACAAAGATTGCTTAAACTCAAAAATAATCCTTTATTAAGATACTGGCAATACGTTTTCAAAGTAGTAGTTTCCGTAAACTGTCAAGTGTTTACCCAAAGCTGTCATAAAATCATTTAATACATAACTGTGGTACGAAGATGTAAGATACAAAAGATCCCTGGTTCAGCTGTTGTTTCCTAAGTGCACAGCAAGCCTCAACACTCAAGAAGAAAGCTAGATTTTTAAGTTTAAAAACAGTTAAATATCAGCAATCCTGGCCTTCAGATTGAACCATACAATTACACGGTAAGAAAGAACAGAAATGTTTATTCAAAATAATTACTTCTCGGTGTTAACTATATATTTTACAAGCGCACTTCAAATGTTGGTCCATTCCTGTCCCGGCGGCAAGTATACAACCTCGTGTAATTCCTGAATCCCTTTCCTCGGTAAACTCGACTTTTTTACGTATAGGATCCATCCAGCCGATTTAGCTTCAAAATACAGGTTTACCGGCTGAAATTTTGTGCTTTCAGTAAATCAAATCACTGCCCTGAATTCCTGAGGAGAATGCAGAGATTCTGAAGAAGTCTTGTCGCATCTGAAGCTTTTAAAATTATAGAATGGCGTCGCCTTAACATAGACTCTAGTATTAATATATCTATTTATAACATAGTCAGTAAATGTAAAGTTACACAGAAAACAAATTATTATTATTATTATTATTATTATTATTATTATATTAAATAAGACGAAGCTAACACAAATGCAAATGCAAATCATTTATAACCCAAATATTGTTTTGTAGCTGTACGAAAGAAGTCAATCACCCGAATGAACCATTTTTTCAAATCTCATTTGAAATACATTCTTCAATTTTTTCCCTGGAAATCTAGCAAAACTGTTTGTTCTGCACTGGTGAATAGTAAAAATATAATTTAATGGGTGCCATTGATTTTGAATTAATATGGATGTTGACCAAATCCATCCTGTCGTTTGTAATTTGGAAAGCAGCATAAAAAAGTCAAAGCAGTTTTAAAGCTACTGATACATAAGGTTATTGCTTAATATCTATGATTAAATAAGTATAATCCCTTGTTTAAAACAAGAAATATATAGTGATAAACATATCTGTCATTTCGATTGTCCGCATTCAAAAGGACCATAAACCTGATCAGTTAGACACGCTCCATTTTATAGCAAAAAGGTTTTTTGTGATTAACAAATATCATAGAAAATAAATTGCATGATGTCGAATTGGACTAACTTCAGTACTTTTTTTATTGAGTTAGCTATAGTTAGCAACAGACCCATTGTGATGTTTGCTTTCTGATAAGAGCTTTTTAGTATAACAGAGAAACAAGCATATAATGAGCGGCAGTTTTAGATTAATCTATTTTTCAAGAAATTGCTGTGTGAATTTAATGTCTTTTTTGTCGGCACCAAATTATATAATCCGTGTGACATATTTCTCTACATAACCGGTTATATATTGTCAAGCAAATTTCCTTCGAATATTTTTGAGCTTACAAAACAGATCTAGACCAGATGGAAACAAAGAAAAACTGTATTGGAGATCCGCTCATTCCGCTCTTATAAAGACGCTTTGGTTTAAAAACACAAAAATACTTGAAAAATTGTACTGTTTCGTCAAAAAATTGTTATGACAATAAAAATACGATTAACGATAAGGGATTACCCACAATGATCGTTGCTATGCTACATGAGTCTTTTGAAAAAATGTGTCAATTATTTGTATAGACGAACAAACGAAAGATAATAGCTTATTTACTTTTGAAATTAATATTCAATTTGCACAATACAAATGTATCTACGTTTTACAAAGCGTAACCACTATTAGCTTAAATAGATCCAGACACTTAAAATTACACTGTTCATTACCTGCATGGCCCTTGGACCAGCATGGTTTACGCGAGGTGAGTCACAAAGATTGAGTTGGAGAGTTCTTGAATTAATTCGGCTGCATCCATAATCGATCTTTCTGGGTGTATATATGTTTAATCGCTGGTTAACCTATGTTGAAACATCACTAGATTTGAAACCTTGGTACCTCACCCAGTTGGCAGCACTGTTCGAAGGTAGGGGGTGAATTTATACGACGAGTCAGTGCTTTTTCATTGACGCTTAAACAGTCAATTGCAACGTTCTATTAACTCTATATCTGCTGACTCTTACAGCACGAAAGTATATTCGTGATCATACATCGGTGTCCTAGTTGGTTTCATGTTTTCCGTGAACCAGAATGCAGTGGTTCTGTAACATCTAAATTATAACACCGTCGATAACTATCGAATGGTATCTATGTATATTGGTATTACAAACAAAATGTTATCAAAACCGAACGATATCATACATGTATACACGCCTTTTATAAGAACTAGTAACTAGAAACTAGGAAATTTATGTCTGTCAACTCTTTTAGAAAATCCGGCTCTTTCAAAGGAAACTTTTAACAAGCAAAAACTTTGAAATCTCATTTTAGTCTTTATATGCATGTTTTTACTACTTTTTATCTTCTATTGTTTTAGAATTTACATTTTTGTCCAGTTTAGTTTCAGATTAGTATATTTTAAATTTGGTTTTTAGGATTTTATCTATGACTTTGTAATTAACTAGATAGTCTTGTTTCTTTTTTATATATTATAAATGTAATTTGTTTATATTGAATCGAGGGCCAAAAGTTTGGTTAGTGTTTTTGGCTATTACGTGTCACCCTCATTAAACAAAGACTGCTCCTACCTATGGCTATAGCAGGCGACTGTCGAGTACCAAAGAACATTTTTCCTATTTTCTTGTATTTATCACATTTGGTTTCCCATTTAGAAAAATAAATAGGTTATAGCTTTACTTTAGATAAATTAATGCATTATTTTCTGCTACAAAGCATTAAACAGACGGGTATGGCTTAATCCAGACCTTTAGCTAAAATAGAAAAATGTTTTATATAGAATCTTTTTCAAAGTCGTACGCAACAAATACACAATATAATGTTGTAAGCAATTATCGTACAATCCTTTCCGAGTTACAGTCTTCACAGCAAAGTAGGAAGAGTAATATGATCGATGAGAGTTTATTGATATATCAAAGTAAAATTATTTTCAGGAGACCATATAAAGTAGCAAAACAAGTTTTCAGACGTCCTGACGTCGCCCAGTATGTGGAAACATATGCTGCAACAAATAAAAAGGGTTTCTTGACTCCCAGCCGTCAGTCTCCTGACAAAAATATCCGCTGGTAAAAGTACTCATAGCTGACAACAAGCATTTTCTAATACTACTTTGTACTGAAAGAGCTATAGCCCATAATCATTTGTAAATCAGTTAGTCAAATTCTAAATATAGTGATTTATGTATTCACTATAAATTACCAAATATGCGTGGTCATGATATATAATAATGCAGCTTTTATATTAAAAAGGTCTCGTTTGTTAACCGGACTAAAACAATGTCCAATAATCCAGATGTCAGGATTAGCATCGATAATTCATTATCTATTAATTCCTATGCCGCAAGTAATCGAAGTCCAAGAAAAATCTTTGTTATTTCTTTCGTAAATTTGTGACTCCGATATTTGCTGCTCTGAAAGCGTTTTTTGCTTTGTTTATCGTTTTTCCAAACTTGTATATTTATTACTGAGAATTTATTTGTTAGGACGAATAAATCGGTGTACTAGAACATTTGCGTTTATAAAATCCGAGACGATATAAGCTCACAAATCCGCAATAGCTTATAAAATATTGGCATTTAACAAACGTTTTAATGGTCGCACTTACACTGGCTTGTTTGCAGTCGAGGATGTTAGGAACACAACATCTTCCTTTGTTCCCTCAGTGGGCTTTATTCTAACGTAGATAAACTTGTACGCAAAAACGTTTTACATTACGACTCCACAAGCTAATTTTGTTGCTGTAATGGACACATTATTACACTGAAAAGTGATGGAAGGCAGGGTATCCAAAAAAATCGTGCAAGTGGAAATGGCCAAAAAAAGAAATCCATGCAGAGAGAGCTGCACAAAACGATTTCATATACATAACTAAAGCGCAATTTCGAGCAATTCTGAATTGAAAAGTACAAGTCAGACCCTGGTCACTATTATAACAAGGTTTTCGTGCATTAAAGGCGATACAGGTCAAGGAATATATTTCACTCATAATAGTCAAAAACCGATTTTGCTTCTCAGAAACTATTAAGTAGTAGATAAGCATTTATCTTGAACTACTATTATAGAAAGATAGAACGGTTAATATCAGTCCTATTCAGTGTATTTTCACAACCCAGGCTAGTGTCACACACGGTACAATTATATAAACCTATCCATCAAGACAATGTTTACAATTGTAACTATCGGATCCAGTATATTTTCAGATTCTTCACTTCGTGTCATCTATAACAGCAGCACAATTTTTATTATATTATACGGTATTAACCCAATCCGGCCCGCTGTGTCAAAATGAGTGCGAACAAAGCAGAAAAGGATTAACTGACATTAATGATATTTAATGCAAGGAACTTGAGTGAAATATTTATGTTACAGTTTACGATATAAAGTAAGGATTGAACGTTGAAGTTTCTCTCAAAAAACATGAAATTGAAATTCTATAAAATACTATTGTTTATATTAAAAGGGAAGTGTTTTTTATTCGTTTATGACACTTATTTATGTTTTCCAAGTCAGTAGCCGCCACCTTGGAATTCTAATATAGGTACATATTGCGCAATAGTTATGACGTCACGAATCACCCTAACCTTAAGGTCAGACTGACCCCTCCTCCTTAAAGTTTTCTAGGGATATGTTAATCATCAGTCGGCGTTCGCTTATCTCAGATCCTCGCTTCACATAAACAACATTCAGTTCAACGATTTCACTAAATGTCAAATCAACCAAATTTTACGAATTTAAATATATTCATATTGGAAAGAAAGATGCAGATAGGTATCATTACACTTTTCTTGAATTGTTAGCACTTTCGATTCATCACATCAGAGACAACAGCAAAAGGGTGCAAACCGGCAATCGTTACACACTGTAAACAAACAAACACTACATTTGTGGTTGTGTTCACCATTGGGGTTTGTGTAAATTCGCATTTTTGGTGAGTTTTGCACTTGGTCTTAAAGCAAGGTCTAACAAAGTATTCAATTTTTTAGGCTTAGTATATACAACTGATAGAGTAACTATATGATCACCAGCATTATCAGGGGCGTTCCCAGGATTTTTGCACGGGGGGGGGGGGGGGTTCTGAAACCGAGGCTGGCGGTACAAGTGTAGAACGCTGGTGATACAAGGCGCGGGCTCACGAGATTGCAGTTCGTACGCGATGCCTCCATTTTCATGTAACAATAATTTGACATGTTGTCAACTTGTGACTCGTGTATTGCAAAATCGACAGAACCTCATTGTAAAAATAACGGTGAAATGGGGGAGGGGGGCGGTTCCGGAGCCCCTGGACCCCCCGGGTACTCCCCCGACTATTTGCTCGTACTTAATAGTATCCCAGTGATTTTCCTGAAATTTCAAGCCAAATGATTTTGATTATGTTGACGGAAACTCTACGATGCTAGAATCGCCATTTGTGCATTGCAAAGTTTGAAAAGTTTGCAAAGTGCACATCTCTGCATTCTGAGGTTCGTTATTTTAATTATAGTTTCCTTTTCTACAGGGAGTTCTTCACAATGGAAAGAACTGTCAATGTGTTGCTTCAAGCTTTCGTTCTCTACACAGTCTTGAGCCTGCAAGTCGCAAAGGGTAAGGGTGCTTTGTTGAGTAAGTTAAGGACGGATTTGACTTGTATTTGTTTTGTACTGTCAACACTTTCGTGGCTGCGCGCTGTATTAATGGGAGATACTCTTTAAAGTGGTTTATATATGGATTCTTCCTTGTCGTTGTCGGAAACGTGAATTGATTTGAAAAATGGATTAGGTGGCTTGAAAATACAAAAAGCCGTCAAAATATGACAAAATAATAAAAATGACAAAAGTAAAACAAATTTGAACAAACGTAAAAGTGGAACCTTACAGTAATGCAATATTATGTTAATGCTGACTGATCTTAGTAATATGGACAAAAGGTACAGATTTGTTCATTTTCTTACAGTAAATTGGTAAATAATTACAGTGAAACTATGAAAATAAAACCGTAAACGCTAGCGCTTCTTTTCGAAAAGTTCATTGTTCCTCAGCCAATCAGGCAAAAGGTCACAATCCGCACCTGTGTTGAGAAATCGCAAATGCGCCGAATGGACTTGTGGGTAGGATCTTATTCTTGATTAGCTTGGAAACATATTTCACAAATAACCCAAGGTGTAGTCCCACTGTAACATGGAATTATTGACAGTAATAGTTGACTCTTTCATTTCAGCGTCTGATGACAGAGCGTGTTACTTGGCAGATGTCGGTTTTGTCATGGATGTGTCAGACACCATAAGCGATAGAAACTTTATGAGAGAAAAACAAATTGTTCAGGAGCTTGCGCAATCTTTTGGGGTGAAACTGGGAGGGTCGCGGGCAGGACTTGTCACTTTTAGTACCACGGCAAAGACGATGATCGAGATTGGTCAGCACGATACTGCGGCGGACTTCAATCGAGAGATCAGCGGAGTCACGCGAGCTGGTACGTATCAGTCTTTCTTTCATCTGTATGGAGGTCAACAAAGATTACATAATTTGCCATTACTTAACTTAGTTTAGGTATGGTCCGGTGCAACTTGGTGCAGAATTTGATGTTGGACTGGAGCTCCCAAGGTAATCCAGGGCAACTCCGTTAACCAAGCATTCCCCAAACCAAACCCAGAGTACTTGAAAAAAAAAGCTTGGCTACATTGCCGAGAAATCTTCGAAACGACAAAAAGCCTGGACCAATTTAGGCAAAATTTTAACTCCTATTGGCCTCCACCACGGGTATTAGGGCATGTTCGATTAACCCTATTCCGGAATACGAATAACTGGAATAAAAACTTTAATCCACTCAAAGTGCTATTATTCCTGCTCAAAAGGGTGCAAAACGCAATTGAAGTGCTAAACTTGCCCTAATTGTTAACTCTGTATAGCTGTTGCATTGCTCTGAGATTTTAGAAGGAAATTGAAATTTTATTCCGTTTCCGGAATATACGGAATAGGGACAATCAAACACGCCCTTAATAGTGATTGATTGAGTAAGATAATGGAATATTGTAAATCTCTGTAGTTTTAGTAATCAGAAAATTATATTAGCACGGCGATCATGAAAAGCAATTGAAAAATGATGGAACTCGTGGTTGAACAAAGTTCACTGTTCGCTAGTCACAGCTCCGGATCCCTGTTTTCCGAGGATGATAATTGGATAGTTTGCTTTTATAAATTCTGTTATTGATCACCAATCATGCAACAGTCGGTTGGCAAGCAATATTTTAAGTCAATTAATCAATCAGTTAACCAACAAACTTTTCAATCAACATTGATCAACTCTTCCTAAAGGTTAAAATTAAGCTAGCAATCAATCAATCAATCAATCAGTCAATCAATTTTTCATGGATCACACTCTTGTTATTTTGTTTAACGTAGGTGGACGTTCGTACATCAACCGTGCTCTGAACGAGGCAACAGACAACTTGTTCGGCGTCAAATATCATGAGCCGCAACATGCCAACAGGTACCTGATTATCCTGACGGATGGACGACAGACGGAGCCTGTGAGGTATCGCACTGTGGACCTGAAAATCCTCACCAGGTGCGTGGATAAAAAGTTTCAATCGGTCGGATTTTGTATGCCAAGAACCAATGTCTGAACTGATCTTATTACACCATCCCAGAAACTCTCGGAATCCCGTTTTTTATGTGGGGAATCGAAAACTGCGAGACAATAAGCTCGCGCTGTCTTCTTTTGGAAAGTGCCATATACCGCGATGAGGTAGCGCGCGGATTTTTCTTTTCCTAAAGGTTATGTTATACGAAAGGTTATACGGTACAACACTTTTTCCTGCAACATTGTTTGGCAAAAAAAAAATCAGTGTAACAAAGCGCACGCACGATTCTTAACCCTAGAAAGCTTCAGTTCTTTTGCCGAGGGGGGGGGGGGGGGTCATTTTTACCCCCATTATTTTCGTAAAGGTTATGAATTAGCGCATGCCCTTTGGCCAGCAGTTAGTGCATGATACACTAATTAATTTACATAAAAA
>JAOEHT020209155.1:0-11118 GCA_025448195.2 Parazoanthus atlanticus | reverse complement strand
CAAAACTACACCGACCCCACAACAACAAATTCCGTACAAAGCCTCAAAACATCTATTTTAAATAAAAACTGCAAAACTGGTTTGCTACTGTAGAAAATAACTGATATCTGTGCTCAGTACTGATAAGTATCGCAGGATCTTAATTTTGTACTCGTTTCAGTGCCTCTCTTGCAGTTATTTGCACGTACTCTACTGAGTCAATTTGATATGATTTACCAAACTCACATATTGTCACATACACCCAGAGAAACATATACAAAATGCCCCAAAACTACACCGACCCCACAACAACAAATTCCGTTATATTGTCTCAAAACACACACTTTTGGCTCAGCCAGAGCTTGTCTTCACTTTATTTTCAGCATTAAGGCAGATTTCAGCTTTGGTTTTTGTAAAGATTGTTCTTTAGTTGTCAACTCAGAAAGCAAACTTTTTTCGACGGCTCTGAACAATATTATTACAAACACGAAATTCACGAACAATAGCCTTCTCGGTAAAATATTCACTATGCTATGTTTATAATGGCGGTAATGTGGCAGTAATACTGACTGTTTTGTCAACTCGAGCTTTCCAATTGTTTGTCTTGCTTTTTAAGTCATTTTCAATATTAGCTTTCAAATCTAAATAGCTTGAAGTCGTCTGCCCTCGGCCTGAATTCTGAGCGATAGGCGGAAAAACATTTGGCTGATCATCCTTACTGTAATATTTCACTGCCTTTTTCTCAAGATGTCGCAGCTGATGTCTATTCCTCTTGCTTCTTTCCCTCAAAGCCTCGAGATCTCTACTCAGACGGTTTCTGTAATCTCTCGCTTGTCGTAGCGATCTATCATGCTCTCGAGACCAAAGTCGAACGTTTTTTTCGAGGACTTTACCCAAACCAAAGTTTTTAGTTCTTGCGTATTTTGCAGCGAAAACAACGTGTCTGTTTTGCCTTGTGGAGAGCAGGTACTGATCTCTTTGCATTGCCTCTTGTAGATGGTTGTCTCTTCTTTCTATGATGGCACTTTTCTCATTTCTGTATCCGGAAGAAATGCTTGCTTGACTGTTTTCAATAACATTTGTTCTTTGTTGTAATTGCATCGCATGTGTTTTGAAATCTTCTTTTGTTGGATTTAAGTGAAGATTTCTCCCCAAACTCTCGCCGTGCTCGCTTCTACCACACATTGTGGCTACTTCTGTTGAAGGATTCTTGTATATTAATCTTTAAAAACAGAGGAGCTATTTTAACTTCAGTTCTAATTTTTTTCCGACCAAGCCTTGAGTTCACGGAATTAACGGAAATGCTGCTCAAGTATTATCACACAATACTTGAGTCGATAAATTTAACATCGCATTTGAATAAACGTTATGCCTTACCTTTAATGTCTAGATATGTTTATATACTTGTAGATATTATTAAATACATGGAGACCGTTGACAAGGAAACTAGAGTATAGTTAAAACAAAACATTCAAGGCTATAAAATTACTTTCTCAATTTCATTATCAGACAGATTCTTTGCCAACGGCACACGGCCTATTGTGTTATAAATTATTAATGTCTTTCACAAATATCGTACATCATACTTTTTATGCTTTATTGCAGAATGTTAAATTCTAGGGTAGTCAAAAATCTTGAATAAAAAGAAACTCATTTATAACAAAGAGTGAGATGTTTTAGTTATTAAACGGTGAAATTCTCACCTACCTACAAAGACAACGAAGCTTCGCGCACAACTCCAAAGCACCTGCTTCATAGCACAAAGAAAGCTATGTTGCGCCAATCAGAGAGCGCAAATGATAAAGTTGTCTTTGAATAAGAGAAAACGAACAGTTTTCCTGATAACTAATGGAAGGAAAG
This sequence comes from Parazoanthus atlanticus, assembly GCA_025448195.2. NCBI lineage: Eukaryota > Metazoa > Cnidaria > Anthozoa > Zoantharia > Parazoanthidae > Parazoanthus > Parazoanthus atlanticus. Next base: position 9,279 of record JAOEHT020209155.1, on the reverse strand, counting down.
CGAAAAAAAAAGGAAAACGCTTTTCTCTTCACACAACTACAGAACTAACTTTTACCATGAGTACCGTATTTTACTCAAAAATCGCCACGGTGCTTTAATAAGTTTTGAGTCATTTTGCTGAGGCGCTTATTAAATCTTATTAAAAAAACAATATTATGATAAAGCATCAGCTTTTTATTTCTAATTATATTTCTAATCCCAATTTTCACTGTACTAACATGGGAATAAACCTCCGCTGGTAATTGTAAAAGGGAATCGTATTTATTTCATTAACTTGGCATTAGTTGACACTGCTCGAATATTAAAGCGCTACTCCGAGCTCGAGTTATTGGGAAAAAACCCCGCGTTGTCGTTTAGGGGCGAGGCGTTTATTCGAGACCGGCGCTGAACGTTAATGGATATTTGTTTTAAACTGGTACCGGTACACAAATGATGGCAAGGGACAACCCAACAGACTTGGTTCCACTGCATGACTTAATTAAAGAAAAAACTACTTAAAAAATATTCATATTACAATAACTCTTCACTTGCGAAATTGACTGCAAAACAAGCGACATCAGACACAATTTGCAAACTTTGTTATGATTAATTACATGTTGGTATATAATTTCATTATTGCATACTATATAAACAATCACATTCATCACAACTAAGATATAATATAAAGGTCGATCAAAATGTTAAACATTTTGACAAGAAAAGTATATATATTTAATATTTATTCAATAATTCATCATCTTATAAACATGAAAGGTTTATCAGTCATGCCGAAAGCAGCAGAATATTTTCTACAAAGTTTAAGAATTAGTTAGTTGATTGAATAACATATAATATTATCTGTATGTACCTTCTTCTTTTGTTTTCTTTCATCATTATACACATTTAATATAGTTGCTACTGTTATAAATTTATGAAATTATCTTTTTATTAATTGTAATGATTATTATTGTTCTAGGTGTCCTGCATTAATGCTAGCTAGAATTAACTCGTCACGGTCATACACGAGGAAAGCTTTAAAATTATTTATAACCTATAAAACATGTGTCATCTATTTTTTTTCTCTTTACACGCCTCAATCTAAGAGTATCTGCAACACCACCCATATGCTGACGTCATAAGTTTATCAAAAACCGAAAACATATTTTTGTCATTAAATTTCGTTGAAGGTTAAGCAAGCTACGTTACGTATGTATATGGCATCAATACTAATGGAAATTGTGTGGGTCCAGATGTTTTCTATAACGGAAATTCACCTTTTTGTCCTAGCTTAACTTATAATAAATAATGAGCAAAAACATGGTTTTTTTTATAAATTGGATTACGGACTAGCTTTATGTTTCATTTTAATTGCTTTAAAGTTTCAAGTATTTAATTAAAAGTAGAAACCATTGGAAGGCATAAATTCCTTTCATAACCATTTTCTGAAACGGATAAATGAAACACTAATGTTTAGAGATGTTTGATGGCCAATAGTAAACTCTTTACAAAACAGTATTGCTGCATACTGTATGTTCATTCTAAATTACGTCACTCCTGATGATGAGATCACGGTAGAAATACGGTCTTTTTCCTTTTCTGGATTTTCGTATTTCTAAAAGGCAACAGTATGGCTTGTTCAATTACTAAATTGGTATTTTGACCAAAGATAAATATATTTAATGTGCTGAGAATAATTTGAATGTGGCTTTTTTGTTAAATTAGGATCTTCTACTGTTGGAGAATTGGTCTTTTTAGCTGTTCGATGCGAAATGATTTGTGTTTTGTGAGAAGTTTAGGGAGTTGAGGGCAAAACTAAAGACATTATATACTCTTAATGACTGGCCCCAAGGGAAACATTGAGTTTTGTTCGTTCGATATTCTCAAAATGCAATGTCAAAGGGGAACATGCAGAAGCGAGGGCGAACAAAACTCATTGTTTCCAAATGATTTGTTATATAAGGGTTCATACATTTGAACCAACTAGTGTTTCCCGTTTTTGTTTCTGGCGTTGGGGTATTGATCAACAACCAGTTCTTGGTATAAAGTTCTTCAAAAGTAGACGATTTATTTTATTTCTTTTTTTGACAAAAAGATTGCAGCGTATTGACAGAATCCTTTCCGTTGAGTAGTTCAGACATTTCGTATTTATTGAGGCTTGTTAACAGTGCCTTCTTCTCTGAAATGACTGAAACATATGAAGTTCCTTTTGGTCAAACTGCCAGCTGCTGCCCGCGAAGTTGCGACTTCGCGCCGCTCTGGCGGCCGGAAACATCACACCACCATCTGCCATCAACCAATGAAAATGTGTAATACAGGCAACCATGCATTGATCACGTGCGCCAGCGGGGGACAATTGCTTGTTCAGTCCCCGCTTTGACAGGGAGACCTACTTCGTGTCACCGGATTAGCCAATGAGAGCATGTATTAGATCTGTTAAAATGGTTCCTATATAACAAACACTTTTGTCAATACGCAAGCAGATCTTGCTGTTTTTTCCTCTTTATCAATAATGAGCACAAAAGTCAGTAACTGCTTTTACTATTGAGATATCAACATAACTGCATGTCATTGTGTGAAGCCTTTTGCTCTGACTAACATTTGTCACATACATGTTGATGGTAAAAAGTACACCTAAAAAACTCTTGCCGTCACGAAATGTACCAGAAACATGCAACATCACTTTATTCTAATTCCAAAATGGGCAACTAAATTATTAAATATAACATTTCTTCTAAAAGGGGTTTTTACCCAAATTAAACAAGTAAATGTCATCGAAAAGCAACCGAATGCAAGTTGTAATTCGGTTTATTACATGGATTAAGACATATTAAGCATATTCCTTAGACAGGCGACACTTGAACCACTTCAGACTACAAAAAGGCTATTAAAAGCCTTTTTTGGTTTTAAAACAAAGTTTTAATGGATGTCAAATTTATGTATTTCTTATGACATTAGAACTGCCACTAGAACGACATTTTGCACAAAGACAGAGAAGTAGCAGTTTTATAAAACTTTTCTTTCCCTTTGAAACAGAACTGACAACACAGTCAAGTATGATTTACTTGATAAACCTGCTCGATGGTATAACTATCTCGCTTTATATATGAATTGCTACTGGCTATAGAAGCAGATTATTTCTAAACATATTTCTTATTAATTTGCCATTATATATTTCTCTTCACCCAATAATTTTTATTATTGTCGAACTTCAGTCCGTGGAGTAAAAAAAAACATATTTAGGCCTGGAAGGAGTACAAATATCCTACGATATTTGTACTGTAGAGGTTATTTTGTTTGGTAGTAAACCAGTTGAAACGGATCGCTAGTCACGCGTCACGCGCGCTTCTTTATGAGTTAAAGCGATATTTATGATAAAAAAAGGAAGAAAAAGTTAGATAATGATAAATAATATTTTTGGCTTGCCAAAATACTACATGACTCGTAAAAACATCCACCCATACACATTTAACTGTCTAATATTAATAAGATATATCTATTCTTAGCCCCAGTTTTCCTGAATTACAAAATTTACAGGGTCTTTGGATGACTTTGAGTAGACATTCACATATCGATTGCACTTACATGTTGAAATATTAGTGAAAATAGTCTGTAAAAAGGAATTTACGGAAGATGCTCTACGTTTTAATTTTACAGTGAATATTTAAACAGCATGGAAATTCATGTTCGTGTTTCCAAAGACCTTACCTGGAAAAATGTGAAAATATATTGCAAAAATACTCAAAATTGTATGGAAATAACATGGAAATTTCTATAAAAGCTAGTAAAAATGCAGACTACAACAGACTTTACGAGGTTCATAACATGGGAGTAGCATAGACATTGCATAAAATATGCAAACGGAGGCTGTTAATTGCAAGCAAATAGCCTGGAATTATCATGAAATAGCCTGGAAATTTAAAAACCGAGTCAATTATACCCACGTAACTAACATGGGTATAGCATGGAAATTGCAAAAGGAGGCTGTACTTTTCATGTAGATAGCCTGGAAATATCATGAGATAGTATGGAAACTTAAAAACCGAGTCTATTATATCCACGTAATTGACATGGAAATGGCGCGGAAATTGCCAAAAGAGGGCTGTGAATTGCTTGGAAATAGCCTCGAGACATCATGAAATAGCCTCAAAATGTTAGACCGAGTCAAGTATACCCACTTCAATAACGTGGAAATAGCATGGAAATTGAAAAAGGGGGGCTGTAAATTGCATGGAGAATTTTAGCCTGAAAATATTGTGAAATAGTCTAGAAATTTAAACAACGAGTCTATCATATCCAAGTAACTGACATAGAAATAGCATGGAAACTGCAAAACGGGGCGTTAAATTGCATGAAAAATAACCTTGAAAAACCGTGATATAATCTGAAAACATAAAAGCTGAATCTATTATACCGCTTCACGTACTGATGTAACATGGAAAAGCATGGAAATAAAACTGCAAAGAGGGGGCTGTAAATTGTAAGGAAAATTTTAGATTGGAAATATCGTGAATTCAGCTAGTCTGGAAAATGGAGTCTATCATATCCAAGTAACTGACATGGAAATAGTATAGAAGTTACAAAAGGGTGTCGGTAAATTGCATTGAAAAAGGTAATTGCCTGAAATTTAAAAAACGCACAATGAACGAGTCAAACTTTTTTTTAAAAAAGCTGTACAATTATAATTTGTCTTTTTCAAATGGCAAAAAGAAACTCACAAAATAGAAATAATAATATAAAAATACTAATTTTCAAGAATGATTTTAATAATATAATAATAATAGTAATATTGAAAATAATAATAATAACAATAGTAATAATAACAATAAAATAATAAACTATATCATTTATGTAGCACCATTTTTATACTAACATTGGTGCCAAAGTTACAAAGCTGCTAAAAAGGCCAAATCGTGAATTTTGCAACAGGTTAAAGTTCAGCTAGTTTCCCGTCATTAATCTAGCCAAAACATTTCTGAATTGGTACAATTTGTTAATTTTTCTAAGTAGTCGACTTGAGAGTATGACACACTAAAGGCAAGTGGCTATAGATAACTCTCAATTAATACACCTTATCGCCCTAACTATAGGAAAAATTAAACAACAAAACTATTAACACATAATATATATAGAAACACAACCCGATAGGATCAATAGGATGTTTATCATGACGTCACATAGAATGTGTATGAGGAAATAAAGATAACTCTTTCCTTCATCCTATGAAAGAGTCCGCTGCAGCGTCTCAGCAGGGAACAACAGAAAACGGTTTTGAAAGCTCCAATTCAACCTAACTGTATTGATACTTTGGAAATTTGCAGTGCTGTGAAAAAAAAGAGGATGACGTTAAGTCTTAGAAACAGCTTTTGGATTTATAAGACAATTTAGATCAACAGCTATATAAAAGTCAGAAGTTGGTAATAATTTATTTTTAAGCCAAGTGTACTTTTGATTAAGCTTACAGTGGGCAAGCAAACGAAACCACCGGTAAATAGAAATAAGTGCCAGATTCCATCTTTAATAGTAAGAACAAATTAAGAAGAAGCTCAGATTGAAATTAAGAGTCTTCTTTCATTCCTGAACAGGTGAGTTGTTTGGCATCATGACAGGCTCACACACTCGGCAGTCGACTTCTAAGACTTCAGTTACTCTAAACATTCAGCACAGTTTTACCAACTCTATATACTCTGACACAAATCTTTAATCTCGGGAAGAGTTACTTTATATAGAGTCTTTACAACTTATCATCAAGCGGAAGCAGCGTTCTTCGACAACAAAGCATGCAGGTTAAAATAGGTGAACTTCCATTAGTAATTAACGGCGAAACTTAAATTCTAGCTACAACGAATCAGAAGGTAATTAAATCATTTTGTAAATAGTTTGATAATGTTGAGATAAGAACAGTTTAAGAAAAACTTGGCGTAATAAAACCTAGGGGCAATGTCAAGGAGCACAGAACTAATTGGTGTGGTTTCTAAAGATTCGGTTATCTTGATAAACTTGTTTAGCGATTTGGAACATACTTGCCAACTTTGAGGCAAAAGAAGGAAATTACATTAATGATATAACGCTCTTTATTATTGCCCAACTTATTCCGTGCCTTCATATTTTCTGCCTATCTCAAGATGTTCAACAGAACAATAACACAATTATACGACTTCAAGATCCATATTTACTAGACAGACGGATCAAACAACACCTGTTTACCACTTTTCAACTTTGCAATTGAAATTTTGAAAAATTCATTTTCCTTCGTCTTCTTAAAAATGCTGCCTAATTTGAGTATAACTTCTTCTTGTGTTACAGTAAGCGTCAGTTCTATATTTTGATGTGCCTAAGACTAGCGGTAATGACGTTGTATACACCACTCATCAATTAGACGAGGAGTATTGTTATTGCGTACATCCAATGATGACTCAGAAGAAGGAAGGCGTTGAAATGGACAAGGCGTAGTGAGATGCTAATGTACCACATGCTCTTTCATCCATAAGAGAACTGCTAGTCTTTCAGTCTTTCAGTCCTCCAGACAAACAGACTTTTCCCTTCAGAAGGCACAAGTACACAAGAAAGAAACAGGAAGTCTTTACTCCACGAGCGAACTGCAAACAAAAAAGTCTATTGACTTGGGCTAAACATTTTAGTTTTTATTAACTTTACAGCAAGACAAACTGTTTGCCTTTAACTGTGTTTGCTGTCAGAATGCTTAGACGACTTCTGGTAAGTATATACTAACAGTAAACGGTTTCAAATTCTTGTTTTCGTGTTTCTATATTTTTAACTACTCTTAACTACTTCATCAAGAAAACCGAATAACGTTTCCTTTGCAGTTGAGCAAAGAAATGTAATTTATGGGTTTACGTCAACCGGTTCAATATTTAGGATATTTTAGGACAGAAGTGACACTAAACATTTCTGCCCTTCAAGACAAGCAAAATGACAGATCTTCGTATGTGCTTAGAACTTCATTAAGGTAGTGCAACTTTAGGTTTTGAACTATATAATATTTTTTAAGCATTTGTGATGTTATTATAACTGTTTAAATGGCTTTTTAAGGATCTTTTGTTGCCTTTTTTAACAAACTCCTTTGTAAGAAAATAGCATTCTTAATAATTTGGTAGATCCTCTGAATCTTCTTTGTACCCAAAGTGTTTCGTGTTTCAGTTGCAATGCTTTTTTGCAAAACGGACTTCTAAATCAACATTTTAGCCTCTTACAGACTTGCACTTTAGATAAACCGAACGCACTGCGAGAAAGAATAACGTAGAGACATCTCTCAAATAGGTAGTGATATTTGTAAAAAAAAACTTCAAAACAGAGTCAAGTGTGCCATCATTTTGCCGTAAGTTTTTGCAACTGAGTCTGGAGCACAAAAAAGTAGGTGTTAAAATAGTTTCAGAATTGAGTGTTTTTCTTACATTAAATTCAAATGAATTTTAAATTAGATAAAACTGTTGTTATTCTCTCATAGTTTCTTCAGAATTTCAAAGAGCCAAATCGGTGGGCTTGTTTAAACTTGTTTAAACCCTCACAGAATTATCTTTTAAGATTAACTTAAAAATTAGCCCTGCATGACTTTGGGAAGCTATTGTAGTGTGACATCTTTCAAGCCATCAGGCGGTGTTTTGTAAGGTTCCAAACTTGGCAGATGCTGCACTATTCAAAGAACCGTTTTAATTTCGGCGGCCTGGTTGAATAAAGGTTGGAAACAAGCATTAATATGAATGAGCTGTCTATAATGTCATTATATAGGAAGTCAACTTCTAATAAACGCATTTTACTCTGGATGATCATTTGTTTTAGACAAAGTCCAGTTAAAGGTTTTCCATTGACAAAACTATAATTCTTATGTGTTTCGGTTATTTATACTGGGTATGTATTTTATACCGAATTTTTAACTTCCCTTTATAAATATGTCTCTCAATAATATACATAGCTCATGGTAATGTCTTTGTAGATTACTGAATCTTTAGTTGTTTTAATATTTTTAAAACGATATGGCAGTATTATTTGTCCACAAGTTCCGTGTCCAACTAGAATGCAGATGGGAGATTCCCTTCTTTAAAATTAATAGTTACTGAAGCAGCTGTTTCCAATAATTCACAAAAATAATTTGAAAGTTAAACTCCATAAAGTATCTAAGAAACATGCAATTGTAAGACACAAATTTATGTTTTTCGACCGGAAAATATAACGGATAAACTCTTGAAGGTGGCGATCATAAACTGGGTTGTATAACTTCCTCTCTTGTTAAAGGCATGGATATAATATTTTAATGAATTTGCTTAAAATACTCCGGTTTTCGAATTCAGTGAAAGAAACGATTGTTCGATAAGTTCATCATTTCTCTTTATGTTCCTTGGGCAAAAAATAAATGAAATATTTACTCAGGTTCTAAAACTTTAATGCTTCACAATCTTGAAACTAGTGAGACGAACACGTGTTCGCAGCTCAGAGAATATTTGTGATCAGTACGCTAATGGACAGCTATTTTCGCGGCCTCTGATTGGCTACTCAAACAGAGTATTTGGTATCAAGAAATACAAACAAAAAGTTAGCATTTTTTGCAGCTATATTGGATCAAATAGTCACTGGTCCTGAGATCATATTTTTCGTTTGACCTATTATGAGAATTAGTAGCCAAACGTATATCTTAATGATGTTCAAACATTTTTAGCTCGACTCCACACCTCCAATTTCCTGCTTTTCAATTCCGCGTTCGTATAGACACATGTCATGTGGACAAAATACATTTGTTTATAAAATTGCACTTCTTGCCCTGTTAATATAGGTCAATCATTGCTTACAAGTTTTCTCAAAAAATATAAACGTTAACTTTGTCAGACGGGCAAGTGTTATTGGATAAAGTAAAATTGACTCTTTTGTCAAGTGTGACAAAAACACAACCGCAAAATCTGCGTTTGAACATTGCCAGAATCATTCTAAGCAAGTGTATGAGATTTTGTAAGGTCTTGCCACCAAGTGAAAATCTCATACATTTGCTTAAAATGTTTCTTAATTAATATTCCAAACTACCGGTGTATGACTTACCAATTAGTTCATAAAACTCTGCCTGTAACAAATTTGATTGCTCTTTCATTCGTTTGTCCTATGAAACGTAGGTTTCCTCGTGTGAAAATGTAACCAAATGATGTAAGTAAAGTGTCACCTATTGCGAGCTAAGTTTTCCTGTTCAACAGCGGTTGTGACAAGTTGCTATTAGTTCCGGCTACAACCTATAAAACATCCACTTAGGCTCGGTATTCAGCCACTGATTGGATGAAAAGTGAGAACGCGGGCTTATTC
>JAOEHT020209154.1:0-19310 GCA_025448195.2 Parazoanthus atlanticus | reverse complement strand
GCCTGTATCCACGATCTTACATCAAATCTACACTCAAAATGTATTCTAATCTGTGCTGAAAATCACCCTCCTGAAGGGATGCTTAATAGAGGAGGCGTTTATTATAAATTTGAGAGAGGGCGCTTATTAGAGAGGGGCGCTTAATAGAGAGGGGCGCTTATAAGAGAAGGGCGCTATATAGAGAAGGGCCCTTAACAGAAGGGGGCGTTTAATAGAGAAGGGTGCTTAACAGAGAGGGGCGCTTAATAGAGAAGGGCGCTATGTGAAAGACGCTTAATAGAGAAGGGCGCTTAATAGAGAACGGCGCTCATATGAGAGAGACGCTTAATAGAGAAGGGCGCTTAATAGAGAAGGGCGCTTAATAGAGAAGGGCGCTTAACATAGAGGGGCGCTTAATAGGGAGGGGCGATTATAAGAGAGGGACGCTTAATAGAGAAGGGCGCTTAACAGAGGAGGGCGCTTAATAGAGAAGGGCGCTTAATAGTGACGGACGCTATTTAGAGCGTTTACGGTATACCGGGAATTAAGGTGAAAGAACGCGAAAAGTGTGCGGCGGAAGCATGACACAGCGGATTTCTTTCCCAGCTCCTCGACTGTTCTTCTACATAAGTGTTTCCATTAATAGCAAATGACCTTCATCAGGTTCTGTATTTGGTTCGAATACTTAAAGTTATAGATTTTTCTAAATGCCAGAAATGGAAAGAACAAGTCCAAATTGGTAAGCAGCGACAATCTGGGAGATCTATCTAAAAAACAGCGCCATTGGCGAGTATTTTTTAGCAACAACAAAGATTTCAGGGAATGTGTGGTGATTTTCACTTGGACGCGCAAGTTCACCACACATTCCCTCTTAAAAGAATGTTTTTGAAAACTTCGCCAATGTCGTAGCTTTTTAGATAAATCACCCAAGTTTTCGCTGCTTACCAACTTGAAACGTTAAATCGCTGGATCTGTCACCGTCATGAACGCATAATATTAGCGACCTTTAGCAGCCGAGACGGCAACGGCTTGGACGACGGCTGCTGAAAATTTGCTTTCTTTTGTTCTCTTTTGTTTACGTATCATCCAGGAGTTTTTATTGTTTAATTGCGTTAAAAAGTGCTAATTGCACGAACATGAACCCGAAATAATAATGGGGCAGATTGTTTGCGACGTTCTCTACAAAACCCAAAAGTTTTGCTTTTCACGTTGTAGTTTTTGCTCGTCGGTTGCAAACATTGTGTAAACATATTGTTTTGTGCTTTCCCCGTTGCCGCGCTGATTGCCAAAGGTTCCTATTATTAGGGTCCGTCAAAAAATCGATTTAAGTTCAACGTCCAATGGACACCCCCCTCCCCTCCCAAAAAAACGATGTCTACTTCATTTTTTCCATATTTACATAAGTAAACTGCGCAATCGCGAAATACAGTAAAAGACTAGAACGTTTTGATTTGACTTCTTATTTGATATCAAAGTTGTGTTTGGGTTACTTATTGACTGCCGTCACATACTTTGTTAAAGTTCTGTCGCCAAATACAACACTTTTCATTCATTTTGCTCGCGTTTTCAAATATACATCCACCTCTATGTGACCCTCCCACTTTAACGTCCATTCAGTTGGGCGTTAACCGGTTAAGAGTTAACAAATCGATTTTCCGACGGCCCCTTAACGTAACCGTGTGAAGAGATGCACTCAACACTTACTCACTGGTAGGGGGATCAAGGACGACACAGAAAACAAATCGTCGGGTAAACCACACTTCTTTCGACTCTCTCAGCAGGAATGCATTCTTCTGATGCTAATTGCAACATTCATGCACGCCCAAGCGACGAAACTAGAGAATACTCCAGATTACCGACTACTAACGTCACTCCAAGAATGTGCTCCCATGCAGAAAGGCCATCATCATTGGAGATCACAGAAAACTTTACTTATACGGAGAATATTCCATGCACTATTCACTGAAAACATTTCGAAATTTGTACGCATTCCTATGCGTGCCTTTTGGATAAAATGCATATTAAGAAAATTGTGCAAATCTCCTAAAATGTATTTGTAAACCATCGGGTCGAGTTCCGTGTTTCGCCAACTTGATCAAAATGTAGATATGTGTCTTATGTTGTCATAAACCAACATTATTTCAATTTATTGTCGTGCTTGTCCGTTTTCATGTAACATCCACCGGCACCGGATAAAAACGTTATTCTACAGGATAGAATAACTCAAGTCGAACCAAGTTAAATGTGCAAAAATACTACAGCCTCTATACGAGAAAAATTAGGACTTGTTTTCTTCAGCATCAAAAAATCGTCAGAAAATTTACGAGATCGAACAATGCGAGCTATCTGCATGCTGCACTTATTGTTATTATTAGTGCTAAAATCGTCAGTCAACCAAGTTGGTGTTCATTTACTCTTAATTGAATTTTCTTGCTATATACGTGATGAAACTGCAAGAATCGAGCGGTTGTAGCGAAAATGTATACAAAAATTAACTCAATTAATATAAGCAAATTGCGCGTAATTTATTGATTTATTTAATAAACTTTAAACATTACAAAGAAGTGAAATAAAACACATTTCTGACCTCATTGCATGGTCAGTGTACTAAGTGACAGCGGAGTAACGGTAACTTTTCACTCCCAACAGTCAAACGACGAGTTGCTAAATTCTCATTACTTCGCTCTATTTTCCTATTAATTAAGTTGAGAGAATTACGCATTACATCTCAGATCGTTTGTAGTTGATGATCAATTCCCCTCTTCTCAAACTAATCAACTTATCTCTTACTGATACTGCAAGAAGAGAGGTTGATAACCCTGTTGTGTGAGGAAGAGCTGAGGGGAAGCATTACAAAGCTAAACTATACGTCTCTTAACAATTACTTTACACTTTTAATTATATACCAATAAATGTTTTAAAAAATTTGGCCAGATCGCTTCTAATAATTAGAATAACTCGAGACGTTTTAAAAACGACCACCATAAACGCATATGCTACAGTTTGCCTTACAACATAATACTCCATGTTTTTAGGTACAAGTCAGGTTTATCTTTCCACAAAAAGCCTGTCTCAATCAAATCAAAAGGACGCCCAAATATAGCTCACAATTGCAAACTTGAAAAAAGCAAAGAAAAGTTTGCAAAGAGCAAGGGTTGAATCTTATCTTGATTTTCTTCATTCACCGACTGTGAAAGGTCAACCGGGTACATTTTGTGGTCAAAAAAATCTAGCTGTAAAAAGATAATTTGAGGCGCCATTTTTGAAAGTTGCCAGCGTTCGCATAACATCTGCTGAGCAAGTTAGCAATTACTAAAAGAACCAATGCTTTGCTTCAGTTGTGACTTTAACTTTTTTAAAATTCTTTTGGTCCCTTGCCTTGGAAACCCTTCTCATCTGCAACCCGCCTTTAACATTAATTATTTTGAAAATATTATTCTTCAATAAACTTACAAAGAGCGTTGAGAGGACCTGGATTTCAATCGAGCTCGCTTCTCTGAAGATCACTCTATTCTTTGAAACTTCCCGCGGGGAAATTGCAACACTAGGACGTGATTATAAATACGGACAGATCTTAAAAACAACACTGAAAATTGCCGAGATGTATTGATGACTGCAGCTTCTACTGGGCGTCAAACGAATACTACTAACCCGAGATCAGTTTAGAAAATGTGCAATATCTTACGGCGCGTCTGGCTGGCCCAACCGGACAGTTGACAATTATCGGAGACCGGATTGGCCCTGTCCATGGGCATGGATTACAGCCACTCATCTTCTACCGTTCCAGCCAGTATATTGACTTTTTTTGGATGAGGGGATGGGAGGGGGGGGAGTAGGAGCGGGGATTTCCAAATGGAGCGCGCCCTTGTATCAAAATTTAAATGGCTTACATCAACGACATAGCTGCACACGATTTTCGGAAAGCTCACATCAATACGTCCTAGTGAGGAATTCTCCCTAGCAAAGCTTACTTTAACTTGGCATTGCTATATGCTGTAATACCTGAAGCTAAACTGCGGGAAATCTCAGCTTGCCCTAGCTCCATCTCTCTCCTTGTCCTCTCTGTCTCTTAGACTACATATCCAGACCATCCTACATAGCAGGACATGCGATACAACCTCAGGGTTCCGTAATCGTCACTGCAAAAAGACCTATCATTTTACAGCGGGATTTGACATGTTACATGGCAATAAGTTCATAATTATTCGTAAACTTGTATGTATGTGGTGGGCACATAGCCCTCGCAGTCTCCTCGGAGAACTTTGGTCCAACCACTCCCGTCGCTATCCATTTCTAATACAATCAGTTCTTCGCCTGCCGTGATTCCGACCTCACCATCGTTGGTGGCTGCAGAAAAATAAAAGAAGTCTGAAATTAACACATTTCATCAACTTTTCCTCGTCAGTTTTCAAGATGGGAAGTGACTCTTGCTCTTCAAAAGATACGGAATTAATGATCCAGTGACTTTACAGGTTACATTGTTTTCTTATCTCCTGGTTTAACACTTTAAGAAACAAGTAACGACACACGCTTCTACTCCTCAAATTTTTGGGGCAAATATAAAGTGAATTTTTGAGTCGGACAAGTAAATCTTTCACTGGAATTGTCCGTACGGACAAGCTCGTTGTTTAAAAGCACTTAACTATCAAGAATACTTCCAAATGAGATTATAATATCTACTCTTTATATGATCTATCCCATGATAGTCTCTGTTTGTCCGTCTGGCAAAGTCTACTGACATTTATACAAGAAAGCAAGTATTGACCTACAGGCTCGTGCAACTATATCAGTTTTTAAAAAGGATTTTCAGTGCTCGGTCTCTAATTTTGCACGACACAGGCTAACAAAATCACCTCTCGTCTTGAAGCGTCTAAACAGAAACCTCTGGCTGGAAGTTTGAGCAACCACTCCCCCCTGATTAAAGTTCATTTGCTATTTCAACGACTCACCTTGGAAGTCATATAACGTCTTACAGCGAATCTCGTCAAACTCGCCATCCTCCTCATCGACTTGTTCTTGATCTGGGGGCGGCGGAGGAAGCTCTTCATGTGCCGAGGGGGGAGGGGGAACGGGCTCATCGGGAGCAGCAGGCGGCATAACTTTTGAGGGCTGGGAATACTTGAGGGGGGCAGGTGGGGCGTCTCGGTTTTCCAACGCAGCGAGATAACACTAAAGACAAAATCACATAAATCAGGGTTCGTACACATATTTTACATCTAAATTCGATAACTTTTCGCTACTTCTCATGAGTTAAATATTTTACCTCATCCATGACCTAAAATTATGAAAACGCCCCCCAAAATTGATAGATTATGAAGCTGTTTGCCACGAATTGACGAAATAATTTTACCGCATTCACACACAGATCTGACTTTTCATGATTTTTGATTTTTCAGGTTTTATAGGCCTGGAAGGTAAAATGTTGAAATTCCACGACTTTCTAGGATTAAGAGTTTGCACAGGCATTGACGTTGATCAGCTGATAGAAAAACCAGGCGCAGCCAAGGATTTAGAATTATATTGATCAATCTCCAAAGACTGCCTCAAATTCTTCTTCTTCCCGTGCACAATCAGAAACAGTCAGCGCGCAAACTATAGTATCCTTCAAACTTAAAATTAGTAAACTAGACTAACTTGCTTCCCGACCCCCTAACATACCTTTTCGCAATACTCCTCATGGAGGGAGATTATTCTTTAGTAGAGAAGTCAACGGTACATACCACTGCTACAGTACATGCACCTAGTCTACACTGATATACCTTAGGCTAGATAGCACGGTTATGATGGAGTGTGGTTAGATACCTGAAATTTGTGCAGTTCCACATTGACGGCATCCAGTTCTTTGCCGTTTTCGTTCAGCTGCTGTTGAATCGTGTTTGGATCACCAAGTGACGGGTTCTGTTGGTAGACCCCAACCATTTTCTCCATTGCATCCCTATCGTCAACAAAAGCAAAGGTAATAATTACTTTCTGAGATCAAGTTTTAAAAAATTTGACAACCACAAAGTCATAGTACTTTTAATGGAGAGTTGACTGATAACTTTTACTTTGATCTCTTTTGCTATTACTGCACAGAATTGGGCCGAGAGTACATGGAAAGTGAATATTCTTTGCCTTTGTTCACTACAGAACTCCCCCGGCTTTTAATCATTTGTCAGTATCAGCTGTAACTTTTGTGGATGTTCATGTTCATGTGTAGATAGGTGGGTCTGGAATATGTTTGCAAATCTGCAAAATAAGTCTTTAGTTCGGGTCACTGGCACTTAAGAGTTACAAGCATGTACATGTACAACTGGTGAGACGAGTAATGGCAAACAGGCTGTCCAAAATTGCTCATAAAATCCTTACAACAAACCAAATCCCAACACGAGATTCAAACTATCGTATAAATAAAAATGTGTTGGATTGAAATCAGAGTGAGTGAGCGAGAGAGCCCATGTCGCATGAAAGCAAGGCAGAATGTAAAGACAGAACATACATACATATTTTTACATTCATACATACATACATACACATACATACATACATACATACATACATACATACATACATACATACATACATACATACATACACACACACACGTACATGCATACAAACATACATACATACATACATACATACATATATACACATGCAGGGCACAAACGCCCATATATATATATACATATATATCATCTATCTCTATTTCGACTGCTGGTCATAGAGGCCGTGTTCTGCAGGCGGCAGACACGGATTTTCTACAAGTTGCACGGAAACGTTCCTCAGTTCTTTTGTGGTTAATTTCACTGCAGAGCCAAGTTGAAGAATGTTTACTGCATATTCCGGATAAAAAATACACTTTTAAATGTACACACGAACAGGCATACAGACAGACAGACATTTTCGAAAAGAATCAAAGGCGGTTCTTCAGGAGAACTTGTACAGAGGAGCACTTTTCAACAGATCTTACAAGATTGAGAAATCTCGATCAAAGAAATATTTAAACAAAAACCTCCAATATTGGGAATTGAAGTCTTGAACACACATTTAGAAATATTAACCATGAATTCACCATTGACCTAAACACCGACGATGGGCAACAAACAACTGAAAAAAAGACCACGGTGACCAGGGTAGTTCGATAAATACATGAGAGTACCTGCCCGCACCTGGTAAATGGCGCGCAAACTAATTATAAAAAGGCGGGAAATTAAATTAAAATTCGACTGTGTGCGTTTCCAAACATAATCAGCTACTGACCGTTAAGTGTTTGATTTTGGCGACGTAGTGAGCTTATATCATGGAGTGCAAAAGGAGGACACCGCAAGAAAGACTCGCCTGAAGAAATAAATGTTTTGCTGTAAATCGAATCGGCTGTAAAAGGTATTTCAATGTGAACATAAATTTAGTACCAATATGCGAGTATTTAGCTTTCCATGTATGTAGGGCCAACGCTTTTTAGTCTCTAGCTTGAACTCATTGATACTTTTTCCTGTTCAATTCTCAAAGCGCTTCCTTAAATTCAAATTTATAAAATTATAACAAAGCAAAGACAACTCTACCCTTCAAGTGAAACACTTTTGACGTCTTGAACATTTTTAGAGCAAATTTGCTCACACTAGGGCAAGAAATAGAACAAACACTTGATGAGCGAACCATTCTGAAAACTAACGCTGAACCAAACACTCAATCCTACCTCTTAGTCTTGCTGTACAGATCGAACACAATAGTGTAGTCTTGCAGCACATTTGAAGGACCCCTTTTAAAGCGAAAGGTACATTCGAACAAAGCTATTGAAGTGCAAATCTTTCCTGTTTAACAACATTAACTGAGCTCGCCAGGTAGTTCAGACTCCGCAAGACTACAAGTTCATACACGAAAAACAAGCTCCGACTGAACACAGACGACAAACACAAATTACCACATATGCAAATTTGTTTGACAATTAGTTGCTCACCACAAATAGAGCCACCTGCCGGCTTCCATTAAGTCATTGCAATTTTTCAAGGCATATGTTCATGCACGTTTTCAAACTCCCTTGGGCTTTCACTGTGCTTCAAAGAAACAAATTCGTACTGGCCAGATAACGGGATTATCCACGTGTTTATCACGTATTTCCGTGACCGTATTTCATCCAATATTTGTTGCAGTCTATAAGCGTTGGAACTCACGGAACCATCACGACAGACAGCAAAAAAATATTTAGTAAAAACTGCTTTACTAAACAAAAGGGTATTTCTCTTTCTGTAAGCAGAATGTTGTTTCATGGTTTCTGGACCTCGTCAGTACCAGAAAAAGAGTTTTGGAAGTGTCGTGCGTTCGCAATCGTATGTTTGGCATGTCTCGTTGTGTCAAGTACCCTTGTCCATGATGATACAGTCAAAGGAATGTCGTATTCATAAAACTCAAGTTTTATGGATTCTAGAATTCCTATATCGGCATTGACAGACGCGAGCATCGTTTTAACTGGGGTCTGTAAAATACGTTTCAGAACACGTACTCATGTTTGGAGATACTGCGAAAAAAACAACGGCAGAATGGTTGGTTTTTCTATCAGCGTTTAGCATCACTCACATTAAATCTCTACTCAAGTGAGGTTTTGAATATGGTATTCTAATTGCATGTATAAAGAATCTTTCTTTTGCAGGACAGCTAAGTGTTTATTTTAATAAATCCGCTTTTCAAAGCTATGATTTTAATTGTATTTGTAATCCCTCTTGACGTTTAACAACAGCGACGCCAAAATAGATAAGAGTGACATTTTAGCAGCATCAGGCATCAATCTTCAGCTGAATCCGCCCACAGGATTGACTGTGACAAGTACTTCATGAACTTCCATACTGTAAATATAACCTCCGCTGACAACTTCGGGTATATTCCAAATTTCCTTTTCCATTAGAATTTACCACCTTCCACCATCACTCGTCATCACTTGCTATCAATGATTTCCGATGCTTGAAACACCATCAGAGCCACGGTCTATAATTTTGCAGGCTTTTGTCAATTTCCGAAAACTTTAAAAACAGTGCAAAATGAATAGTCATTGCTCGAATATGCGAACTGTAGCAAAAATGTTTTAGTTGGATGAAGTCGGTTATATCTGAACTCTACTCTAGTTTTACCATTGCATTGGGAACTTACTGGAAAAATGGTCACGCCCAGTCTTTCAGTTTGGCGGTGAGCGCGCGGTCAACCAAAAGTCGATCGATATTCTTTGGCGTCCATCTCATCGCGCTCGAGATTTTATCGGTTTTGGATCTTTTTTTTTCAGTAATTTTCATCAATTTTTCTGTAGGGCTCCCTGCGGTTTTTCCACGCCAATGACGATTTTCATAATAAAAAATACAGGAAAGAAGTGGCGCTTCAATGGCACTCTCTCGCTACTAACGCAACCGAGTGGTCCGGCTGGAGTGTAGCTGTAACTTGGCCAGCATCAGTGAGAGTACGTATTTTAAAAACTCATTGTTGCTGCAAATCTTTTAATTCAAACCCCTCATAGTTTCCAAACGCGAGGAAACTTTGACCAGCTTCAGCTTGCCACATCCAGTCTGGAGAATAACCGTACAAGAGAGCGTCGTGTTCCCCCGACAAATTATTCTAGGGATCAGTAAAGAAACTAAATTGCATTTCTCGCGTTTAGACATTTGACTTTCTAGACTAACTAAAGCCGGCGCTCTAAATATACCACAATGACCACCGGAATCAGAAGGAATTGGAGGGCTTGCATCACCATAACATAGGCTCAGAGGAGTTCTCACTTTTGAAATTTTTATCCCGAGAAACGATACCGATTATTCAATCCAATCACTTTTCTGTTTTTATCGCGCTTTCAAACCATTACCGCGACAACATTATAGAACTAAATTAATTTTTATGATAAGGAAGATCAACGTTCTCAGTTTTTTTCACGGAATTTTTGCAACTTCATCGCAGTTTGAGATTGATAGAATTGTTGTGTAAACTGTAATTGAGCGAATTTCAATTGGAGAACGCGAACAGTTTAGATATTGGCAAAGCGTGTACACACTTTTTTTTTTATAAGAACCAGTAACTTTTGCCGAGGCTCATTGTTCTTAATTTTTTGGCGATTTCAGCCTCAAATTGTTCTTAAATTGTTCTTATTTCTATGAGCGGTTTGAAATGATGAGAAATCAAAACAAAAAGGCAAGGTATTGAAAAACGATGCTGATCGTCTGTATTTTGAGGCGATCATAAATGATAATAAATCATAAGCGAAAATAAATGAGAAACGGTGCTTCTGTTTGTGTTTTTACTGCGTTGCGAACGTAAATTACAAGATTCAGTAAAGTTTCAACTAGAAACATTTTCACTTTTTTTTTCAGCCTCAGCCTGAGCTTGTTCTCAAATTGTTCTTAATTTTCGGCGAATCTGAGCCTCGTTGTTCTTATAAAGTTGTTCTTATTAAAAAAAAGCGTGTACCCGTAATCGCTACATATACTTGCCTCTAAGCGAGTGAAAGACAAAGAATTCTGGCAACACAAATTATCACGAGTCATCATTTGATTATATTTTAAAACATAACGAGGAACAAACTACGCACGTTATGTTAAAGACCCTTCTAAAAGCGTCTTTTGAGTCGAGCTTCAAAGAGCAACACTTGCCAACACCGTCTTAACATCTAAATATTGCAAAATCAGTAATTTGTATAAAACATACTACCACTGAAGAGACGGTAAGAAAAAATACCACGCGAGTATTTGATGAGAAGTAGCAGTAATACAGTTACCACGCGAACGCTTTTTATACAATTGTTTTAAAGTGGAATTTTACCAAGCAAAGAAGAGCTCGAGTGCGTTCTGGAACTTGGAAATCCGTGACCGAAGTTCCCGATGACAGTGATATTGCAAATCAATTGCACGGCATCAAAGAAAAATTCATGTCAAACCACCAATCAGAAGTAGTTGTGATATTGATGGGGTAACTATATATCCCTGGTGGTGTTCAGTGTACAACATACCTGCAGTGTACCAAGACTGGTCCTTTGTTCCCCCGTGTCCTGGATTTTACCCGCCGCCTCAGACTGACGATGTTGGTTGGCAGACGAGGAACTCCGTGGTCCGGCCACACAGTGAAATGGAACTGAAGGATCGTGCGACTTTCGGAGTCCTAAGTAGAAATATTAAGTACGAGATTGTGTTCAATAGCCTTTTTTGTTAGGAGCTATTCTACCATAAATCTTTAATATTATAACCTAAATTAGCTGCTGCTAACGCTAGGTGGGAAGGTCGCGGATTACACAATCTGCGGAGATGACCAGGGGTCTGTTACATTTACAAAGATGTAAATTACAAAGATGTAATTGCAGGCATGGGGGCCAACTTAGAGCTCTGAAAGGTAAGAGTTTTACAACCTCGTTTCGCAGTAGGCTCCTTGTTCTTATGGTTCTATGAAAAAAGGAGCAACCTTAGCCGCTGACATTGGAAGTAAGTTGATGTTAAGTACAATCATTATGACTAATTTTGTAAAAAGGAAAGGCTTGCTGAAATAAGCGATGATGTCCCAGTCTAGAGTTCCAGTCTAGATAACTAACTAACGGAGGTTGTGGTCGTGTTTCTATAGTTAGAACAAACAAATAGATCTAGCAGCGTTCTTTTGTACTTGCTACCTAAGTTAAATTATTAAAACATATTATTATATAATATAAATTATCAAAATTTACTCTCCAGTAGCAAATTGAATAATATTTCGCTCATTTGAACTTCTGCATGCTTTCGCTAACGCAAGTTTTTGTTTGTTCTATTAAATGTCTTGTGGGGGGCAAATTGTGAGGTTTAAAATAATCAGCGCAAATTTGACCGAGTATTAACTTTTGCATTAGCGAAAGAAGAGCATTCCTTTGCGCCAATCAAATTTCTGAAACAGTGCACGGTTTCTGATTGCATGTGCTGTTCAGTTTCTCACATGTGACCTAATGAAAAATGCAGAACATCCACTCGGAACCACCGTTGCGGCGGAAGTTTGCATTTCCCATCCCAGCTGGTTCTTTGGTTTTTAGTTTTCTTTGCATTTAACATTTGGTTTGTCCAGTTGAGTTGCGTTTCAAGCAAAACTGAAAATGAAAGATTCGCAGCTTTGTTTAGCAAAGCAAAATAATACATTGCCTGATTTCTTCATAAAAAAGAATGCAGAAGCAAACATTGGCGGAGAAAACACTATAATTTTGCTCCCAAATGGAGCTTTAGTATTGCCTCAATCCTTATTGGCATTAAATATCAATAATTCTGTTCACAGAGCTACAGAAACACGATTCCGTTTCACTATTCCTCGAGTTTGAGTTTCCCGTACGCCACCATCTTGAAATGGGACGTATGAATTGGTTGCAGTTTCAGGTCAAACTTCATTCACTTCCATTGTTTTCGTCAAGAGTGGTTAGCCCATCATATTTCACGAAGGTGACACGTGAAAAATTCAAACTCAAAAACCAGTCAAGCTAAATCGCTTGGCGTTAGCTCTGTGTAAACAATTATTGATTACAGTTGTTATAATGCGGACTAGGGCAATACTAATTGAGAGCAATTGCGTTCTTCGGTCGAGGATCCCTTCAAAACGTTCTTGAGCACAGGATAGAGATAAAGTGCAGTGAAAGTGTAAAGGTTTTATCAGTAACTAAACGTTAACATTTTTAGATTTTGTTATATTGTTTTATTGTTATTCTCTTATTTTTTCGAATCAAAATACGCGTCACAATTCTGGTCAATCGTTTAAAGCAAATGGAGCACAATCTGTTCTGTGAAAAACGCTAAAAATTAATTGATATTTTTGAGCCGGTTTCAAAACAAATATAAAACCATGATTGTATGGTGAATACTATTTACTTGTTGGGGTGTATCGTAAAACTCAACTCCTAGGAACCAGTTTGACAACTTTGCTATGTTAGCATTATGTTGTTTTGAGGTGCGTTGTACTTGTGTCTTGTGTATTTGTTACTTTAAGTTAATAAGATGTGAGTTCGTTTGTAGTATTGTATTTTTAAATTAGAATAAAAAACGTAAAACGTCAAGAGAAGTGCTTGCACGATCTATGATTGCTTTACTCGTTTTCTGCCGACTTGCATTTCCCCCCTTTGTTTCATGATACTTGAAAACACGTTTCAACCCTTTCAGCCTCAAGCACAACATATGTGTCGCCAAATTCTCCTAAATGATATCCATACTTTCCTTTTGAACAGTTTGGGAGAAATTTGCTTTTAATATTGGATAGCTTGCAGTGTGTGATCGATTCCTTTATTCTCACAACAACCTATTTTGTATTGATATTATAAGAAGAAGATAGATATTGATAAACTGGCCAGGGCTGAAAGGGTTGAAAACAGTACGCCCCAACTTCCTATGAGAACTACTATATGTCAGCCTCGATCCCAGGAATTTTTCATTGAAAAAGGAAGGGTCCTCCCACTTCCAAAGGAAAAGCCCTGGGATCAAGGTTGTTCAAAATGCATACTTTAAGCATTCGAATTTCTGTACATGTATGAGAGATATTTGTTTTCTACAAATTCAACCGATCAACAACAAGCATGTTTCCTTTTACCTTTGTTAAAATGAAGGTCCTGATTGTGAAGTCAGCAAATACTTCTACCTTGTCAAGTGAAACTTTCACAACTCCATATTTGGAAACTTTATCAGGCCAGTATTTATGGCATTTGGTCTGCGTCAAAAGAATTCAGGTAGGGAATCTATTAGATAACAGGTCTAGATTGACATCATAGTTGTTACTTATCCACTTCCCTTTTCCACCACACACCATATTCACCCGGGGGGAGGGAGTACTCAACCTAAATTTGGGTAGGAGGGTTCCGCCCAGACACTCAAACCTTCAGGCTGACCCTGTTTATGAGAAGAATTCTCGGAAATTCATACCCTGTTCATGGTTTTGAGTTCAAATTTCACACGTTTATGCGATAAAACACGTAATTTCTAGACCCTGTTTATGATTAACCTTCGAAAACCCCAAAAATTTATACCCTGTTTACAATCAGAAGGTTGAAAAAGCATACCCTGAAGGGCGGCACGTCCCCGTATAGCTTATGTATGGGAGTATACCCCCCGGGCGTACTCAATACTGATTAATTTCTCAATTTTATTTTGATTACAATCAAATTACCAACGGCCTGCAGTCGGGAAACTGAGGCAAGCTTGTGCGCGGCATACTTGCCCATAAAACTGATTAAAATGCTTAGGCTTTTGTGCAATGCATGTTATTAACAACAAATTGATAAGCAATTTTTCAGCATTTTCATGTTGCTGGTAGTCATTGTATTTAAGAAATTATCATTTCAAAGCTGACGGTGACAATGGAAATAAGCAACAATCTTCCAGCTGAAGTCACTCGTGAATAGAAACATGATTTCAAAGTGTCACACTATTTACCTTTCCTTGCTCAACAACATTCGTTACCATGACAATAGAGCTGACTCGTTCATTCCACACCATAAGCCAAAATATCGGGAAGGTTTGTGGGGAAGGACCTGAAAAGTAAGATGAATACTGAGCTGGGATGGTATTAAACACGTTACTTGTTTTGCGACTGTAAAGCAGTAATACCAGCTGAGGAATACAATAGACGTACCTTGAGTGGCGATGTATGCTTTCGGTTCTCCATTCCAGCCCTAAACACATAGCCATGTAAGTACTCGCAAAATATAGTGTGTACATCGTCTACATTACACTTGAATATAGGTCTTGATCAACAAGGGTTGATATGGTATGGTTTTCGCCGTAAGGTTTGGTGTAAGCTGACGTTTCGAGCGCTAGCCCTTAATCAGAGCAGACTTCAACTGTAATATATACTTAAGCTAAAGAACTTTTGAAGGAAAACTTTTAACTGAATTTTAAAGATAATATATAGCTGTTATGTTACAACATAGTATTCAATTCAGTTTACGATTGACTGGTGTGTAAGAGATAATACCGACTCCCGAAAAAATAGAAGTTTGTTGAACGAATGAAAGAAGTTGGATCCATCACCAAAGCACATGCAGTTTTGTGTTGTCCTGTCTCCTGCTCCAGTTGCTATTTTATATCTTGTTTTAAATTCTTTGTATATATTTTTACTCTATTTGAGCAACGAACCCAATAAAGTTAAAATTGACTAAACTCACAATCAGAGAAAAAAGCATAAATTTTCCTCTGTATTTGTTTATTATGTATTCCAACAGTGATTCACTACAGCGACAAGTTTGTTGTTGGTGACGGAGTTGACATAAAACTCACTTCGACAAAGTTGGCGTTAATGTATCCTATTCCTCCTGCAGGCTCCACAATCACTCGAGAATGATCGTCTGTAAAGGGAAAAACACAGTTTTGTTATTGAATACCTCTACAAATAAAAAAATCAGCTAAATTGTTACAGGAGTAAACTGCAGTAGAGTGTTTGGAGATTCAATTCAGGAAAATTTGTCGACGACGAAGCGAAGCATAAACCAAACAAAATCCCAAGCTAACTGTAAATTAAAACTGTACATACAAATATGATGTTGCTGAAATAAAAGGCAAATCAGTAACTGATCATCAGTAGGATACCTATAAAATGTTTGCAATTCGGCTTCATTAAACCATAGACCAATTGCAGACCATTCTAAGAGGAGTTACCCACCATGCGAGCACAATTACTGAACAAACAGTATTAATAGGCAAGGAAAATAGAATAACATAATTACACACCAGACACCCTCTTGATAAGCTAAAGTCCACGCCCTCGTTTTCATGTTCGCGCATATGTATCCGTCATCAATATTCCGCGTCAAATTTCAAATAACAAAATACTTGTACTTACAAGCAACCATGTTAACATAGCGATTAAGCTTTGTGTTTTCTGGTTTTTCTCCTTCCGTCGACGGAAATTGTTTTCCTTCAGGAAAGGACTGTTTTGAGATAAAGGAAAACGACGACAAGTGAAGACGCATGAGGAGCATTGAACTGGAAGTTGGGAACAACAACATAATTATAAAAGCGAACTATGCAAAGCTTACTAGTACTGTTGTAATACGTCATAATACAGTCAAGAAAACCAAAACTAAATAGAAAAATTATGGCTCGAGTTTATGTTCGGAAGCAAAGATAAAATTTAACTATCGATTCAGTCTGATTATACAGCAACAACATAAACTAAAAGCAGTCCCGCTTAATAGTTCATTTATTTCAGATGGCTCCATTTTCATGATTTGTAACGACGTATTAATTAGATAAAGATCTTTAGATATCCTATCTGTGATGTTGTATTAACGTTAAATGAACAAACGTGCACAAGATGTCACTGGCGCAGTGGCATGACCTGAAGGCTGACTGCAAAGAAGTAATATCAAGTAAGATCCGAACACTATTACTAAGCTGTAAAGTAGGGAAAAGGCGATATTTATTCACAAAATTATGATTCAGACACTATATTTTGTGTGATGATCAGAAACAATATGTTTGTTGTCGTACTTGATATTCTTGCTTTAGTCTGGCGAAGTCTCCTGCTTTCACTCTGCTCATATATTCTGAAAATTGGGGCACTGGAATTGGCTGCCGTGCAGTTTCATTCAACACAACGCTGTACAGGGCAAGCGAGTCTTTTTCAGAACCTGGCACAACTGGTTGTACACCTGAAAATATAAACTTTAACGTAAGATTATATATTTTAATGTGTGCCTATATGAACTTACTTACAGTGATGTAGATGGTAACCGTATATATATGCTTTTAAAACAGTAACGGTTAACTAAAACTGTACAAACAACTATGATGTTGCTGAAATAAAAGGCAAATCAGTAACTGATCATCAGTAGGATACCTGAAATGTGTGCAGTTCTACAATTGGTAAACCCTAGACCAATTGCAGACTATTTTAGGAGAAGCTACCCACTATGATAGCACAGTTAATAAACAAACAGTATTTATAGGCAAGGAAAATAGAATAACATAATAACACACTAGGTACCCTCTTGATACCTAAAATGTGTGCAATTCTACAAGTGGTTTCGGCTCCATTAGACCCCAGACCATTTTCGTACCCAGAGCCCACGCGGCTTACGGCCAAACGAATCTTTCGGACCGATTCTCCACTGTTTCTCAGTTTGAACAGTCATTCTGCCTCAAAAGCTCTGTGTAGTATTACCTACATTCTGTTTTCCACAGAATCTGCATGTAGCCAGATACACTATGCATCCAGTAGTGCAAGAAACTCTACAATTTGTTCTGAAAACACGGCCTGTTACAGTGCTAGAAAACTTAAGGTATTGCTTCCTGGCTTGACATCTCTTCAACCCAAATGAGTTGGTTCCAATCTATTTTCCTTGTGCCAAAAGCGAGAACTTTCTGTGTTTATATAGCAGATCCCTCAGATTTGTTTGCAACATTCTTCTACTTTTGTTGAAGAAACTCATCTCACGTTAAAACACATCATGTGCATTGCCATGACTACCACCATTCAACTCCAGAACAATAACTATACCCAAACCATTCATCAAACGTAAGGCAACATATTTACTATAAACTTTTTCCCTTCATCTTTAATTTATAGCTTTGCACCTTTTTGTCAAACGTTGCTTTATAAGCTTTTAAGTTATAGTATTCTTTCATGCATAATATTTCCCGCCAAGAAATTCAGTTGTTTATTATGTCTATATAAACCAAAACAAACTTTCAAAAGCATTGTTCTTGACTAAAAGACAAATAAATTCACTATTGCTAAATGGTTTTGCTGGGTAGGAATCACACACTGATTTGTTTTGCTACCCGTTTTTGTGGCAAAAAAACGCGCTTTATAGATATACGCTGGGCAACATATCAAAAATGCACACAAACTTGCGAAAACCCCCAAAAATGGCCCAAAAGGAAGAATACATATAAACAAAAATTGTTTGTAGTGCTTCGTTTGCCCGCAATGAAAAGTCAGACACTTAATATTGGGGTTAAAAAGACTTATTTACTTTAAAAAGATGGTTTGTGAAGAGCCACTTCAGCAACTTGTCATCGGTTGTTCGCCGTTGTTCGTACCCTAAGGCGAACTGTGGAATCTGGGGACTAGAATGCATTATCCTCCTATGTTCAATCAGGTATGCGTAGTTATTTTGAGACCTGATCTTCAATTAAGCAACCCTTTCTCCTATGGCCCTACCTGCAGCTTCATACTCCTCACTGTCCTTGACATCTTTCCTTGCTACTGGTTCGATTGGACAGATAGTGGATGGCACCTTCGAACCTGTTTCTTTATCACCCGCTTGTTTGTTTTGTTTCTCTGCAAGTTCCTGGACAGCGTTGCTGTTCAAACTCTGTTGTTCTGAAATCTTGCTTTGTAAATTCGTCTCCTCTTGGCTAGATCTGCTATCTTGAGTTTTCTTTCTGCGTCTGTCAATGTAAACAAAATGTTTATTTCCTTCATCAATCCTGGTATAATTTTATGTTTATGAACGAAGTAATTACGGTATTGGTATATTAGGGTAAAATATGAATTGTTTTTTAGATTGCAAAAACGTTTGATATAAATACATTTACACTGACTTGCTATATCACCATTGCTAACATTTATTCAAATCAAATCGCATCTAATTTCGCAACTAAAATAACCTAAAAAGTGTTTTAGTTTTTAAAAAATTGTTCTTGGTCCTGATATTGAATGACGTGTCTAACGCTTTGCAAACTAAAACAAAGAATATCAAACACCGTGGTTAAAAACTACTGACTGTTTCATGTACTACCTATTAATAGCGTAGATTCCTGTTTCAAGAAATAAAGAAAGAAAAAACTATGGGAATGTTAGGTTGCTTACGGTTCCTAGTTTGATATAATTATTCAAAACCTTTGTAATATTGGATGGATCCACGTGTACAACCACAAATATGTTTCCGTATAAACAATATAATCTAAAGTATACCGCCCAAAGCTCACCTGTAGATTATTATGAACAGGACGACCAAAACAACAGCAACAAAAACAATAGAAGCAACAACTCCGGCGATTATATAAGTGATTCCGTTTCCTTTCGTTGAATCTGGAGAGAGGAAACCAAAAACAGTCTTCACAATAACTTCAATCTCTGATATATACGTCTCAGTCTCAGTTCTATCATATCAGGGAAATATTATGCATCTATCAATGTTATGCCGGAGGGGGTAGTCGGCGGGAAGATCTATGGCATTTCAATTTTGTAACATTTATCTCTTAAACAGCTGGAAAAGCGGCAAGAGGAAAATTCACACCCCTCCTCCTTGGCCCAGGAGGCTATGGCTGGACTCTCCCACATGGCCTGATGCTTTATCCACAGACACAAACAAGTCCATAGTATCAGGTTTTAACCAGCTCCACAAGTTCAACACACCCAGCATGAAGAAGAACAAACCTCAAGCCCCT
>JAOEHT020209077.1:0-11120 GCA_025448195.2 Parazoanthus atlanticus | reverse complement strand
TATCCAGGAATAGATACTTCGTTATCCAAGTCGTGGGGCTTGAGCCATGTTTCAGAGATTGTGAGAATGTCGAGTGGTTTATCCGCAAGAAGAAGTTTAAGAGAATCTAATTTTCCTTCGAGACTTCGAATATTTAAATGAGCCACTTTTAGCCCACGAGAACGAGTGAAGTTATCCAAGGTAAAATGTCTTGTAACATTCCCTGTTGCAGGACCAGGATTAGTAGAAACATCATTGGCAAGTTGAATAAGAATGAGAATAAGAGCTAACGCAGTCTTTTGCGCTAGGAAACATCCGGTCTTAAAAATCTGCCGGGACAAGGGCGA
The DNA here is from genome assembly GCA_025448195.2 of Parazoanthus atlanticus. Lineage (NCBI taxonomy): Eukaryota > Metazoa > Cnidaria > Anthozoa > Zoantharia > Parazoanthidae > Parazoanthus > Parazoanthus atlanticus. The sequence continues at coordinate 10,794 of JAOEHT020209077.1, read as the reverse complement.
TGCCATCTGCTGCTTTGCCGAGCTGCGAACGGTGGGTTGAAAAGGAAAATCCATTGTGGGCCGGCTTGTAGCATTTGATATACAAAGCCGATTATCAATTTCCGAAGGACGTGTTGATAATCTCTCTTTAGTAGAGCCCAGAAAGCGGTAAAAAGTTAAATATATAAGAAGAATAAGGCAAATTGCTTTGGAGCTACAAAGCTGTGGCCGACCCGCCGCCATCTTGTTTTCTCGAATAATGATGATGATGATGATGGTGATGATGATGATGATGATAAATCCGTCTTAGTAGCTAGCACTATACAGTCTCGGTGCTCTTACAATGACGAAAAGACTAACGAGAAATTACAATATATTACATCTTATAATTACAGTGGAGTTGTGATAGTAGAAAATTATGCTTTCCAACACTGACAAGAAATACCTTAAAACTGCCTTGCCTGCTTTAAACTGGTATAAGAAAAAAACAGTTAGTTTTTTTTATTTAAATGTACTTTCTGCTTGTCTGTTTCTTTGTCTGCCAAACTGTCTATAGGCCTGTTTAAAATGCATTCCTGTCTAGTGTCTATCACTTGTGTCAGGTGCTAGGTACAGGTCAGCAAGGTTAGCACAGGCGCGTGTGAGCACAGAGCAGTTGGTACGATCTCTGACTGCTAACCACGAATCCCGCGTTTAATCCCTGGCCTGGTCGAGGATTGAATTTTGTACGACCTTCTTTCGCCACACCTTCCGTGGACAGGGACATTAGGCCGTTGGTCTAGTCTCTCGATGTTCTACTAAAATGAACCCACGCACTTCTCGAAGAGAGTAGGGTACTCCTAGCCTGGTGTTGCGGTCTGTTGTGCAACTTAATGTCTCAGACAGAAAACATTTTTAAGCGCTTACATGTACATCTGTCTGGCTAAGCTCCTCAACTACTGAAACACTGATATACTTACTGTGAAAAGGTTGCTCAAAAGACCCCACTCGAAAACCTGAAATATTTGTTTGTCTGTTTGTCTGTCTGTCTGTCTGTCTGTCTATCAGTGTATGTATGTCCGTCCTAACTGCATGTTTTCCGAAAGACATATGTGACAAGCAGTAGCCGCACACAATACTTTGTATGTTGCCACAAAATACAGTAGAGATCGATGTCCTACCAACAGTTATACTCACTTGGTATTGGATAGCAAATGCGCTTATCATAGTGACTGATATATTACGAACTTTTAAAACTTGTAAGAATGGTCAGCTCAACATAACGAGACTGCCATTGATCCCAGCCGGTTTCTTAGTTTTAATGCGGACTTATTTCGATCAAACTCTTAAAACGTTTTAGAGCTAGCTGTTCGATTTCTGCCGACTTTTGGTGATGAAAGCACAAAAGTGTACCAAACAAAACATATCGTTACCCGTAATAAAATATTTTAATTTAAGTATTTTGTTCATAGAGAAGTTCCTTTCCTTCGTCTTGAAGCTCTCAGCGCAACGCGATGACGTCGGCTTTTATATCTCTTGATGCAACTTTTAAATTCTTTTTGCTGATTCCAGGAGGTCAAGACTCGGTCACACGAATATGGAGTGTCCAAAGTGGCGAGCTGCTTCGCACAATCCCCTTCCCTGGAGATGCAGACAGAACACTGAGTGGTATCCCAGCACTAAGATATGCTGAAGACTGGGGTGGACCAGGAGGTTTTCCAGGGCTGATGTATGGCACTGGTGATACAATCAGTTTGTACAAGCTGTAGTTTTATGTATGCATCGGGGTAATGTTCTGGTTCTGGTTATATATGGTACTCACGATCAAGTGGGTTGTTCGCCCCAGCTACATGCATGTAATGTTAAATGACAGACCGTGATGGCGATAGAGTCTCACTGTGTGTGCACAGGCTGTAGCTGTACACGCCGGTTGTAATTTGACTATTGCAAATTGAATTGTTTTTAGAATTATACATGATGTATCATGGAGTTCAGTCTTGATGTGTTTTGCTAAGAACTTGTTACTGGGAAAAAAGTTTGCTTGTATTTGAAAAAGTAATGACTATTTTAAGTTGTTAGTTAGTATCACTACCCAAAACGTTGGTTAGATGATAAGTGGGGACTGACTGGATTGTACATAAAACAATTGTTGTAGTGACGTGTACAGTGGAAGTATTGAGGTTTTGGCATGATCAGGATTATAACTGTAGCTGGCTACAGATGTTGAAGTTTGGTTGGGCCGAGTCATTTCACAATGCAGAAAGTTTTTTTGCCAATTCTATGGAAAAGTTTTAGATTTCAGAACTATGAGGTATGAGAGATCTCTGCTCGCAGGGTAAAGTGAACTCAAGTGATTAATGCAATGCCGTTGTCCTGTGTTAAACAGATCTCGGTAGGAAACGGAATAAAATCAAACCATTAAATAATTATGTCTGTGGGAAGAGAAAGTCTTAATATTCGAGGAGAATGAAGGAGTAGCAAAAACTTGTGCATGTGAATACATAACTATAAATCCGGCTCTATATAGAAACAGAAAGAGAATTTGTGAAACATATTTCTACATGTATGTGAGTACAAAAATATGTATTTCCTTTGCACGTTAACATGTTGGATTAACCATAATGTACATTCTATCTTGTGATGGAATAATAAAGTCATTGAAAATATAGCTAACTAGTAACCACTATGTGCCTAATGTAGGGTATACACTGTATGTCCATAGAGTTCAACTGGGAAGTTCTTGCACTCAAAAAGCATTTCACAGCATCAGTATCGATACTGATTTTTTGAATAGTCGGGTTTTGACTACTACCGGTAATTTCTACGTCGATTTACTGATAGAGGTTGGAAAGACGACAATTTGTGCCAATAATCCAGTTTCGTATTCCAAGTACGTTACCGCTGATTGCAATGACCATAGACCCATTTCTACAGCGTTAGCCTCGACTTGGTGTTGAATATACAAAAATACCAGCGAGAAATCCGAGCCTCCAACAATACACAGAGTTGCAAATAGCTCATATCTACATCGGTATTATGAATATTTAACATCAAGTCGAAGCTATCGCTGTGAAAACGAGTCGGTATTCATTGTAATCAGCGGCAACTACGAATACGAAAGCGCTTTATGTGTTCGTTGTTGAGGTTGACCGGCAGCTGGCTGAAACTGGTTTCTGATTGGGTAATCGAACAGTACCGATAACTCTGTGAGCGGACACAGTAAGAGAGAGTAGATGAAGTAGTTGATGCACTATTTACCCTACATGTATTCTCGTTCCCGGCAATCACCCACTCGGCCATCACTCTGCGATTACCCAGGGTCTTGTAAGGATTTATGATTTCAGACACTTTCAGAATCAACAGCTACAAGAACGTAGACCACAAAAAGGGATGAGGAGACGCGAGAAAATTTGGAGCTCGCTCCGGCCGCCTTTATCATAACATCTAAAAGTAGCACTTCATATTGATAAGTGTGACACAGACTGCGAATATTCTCAACACACCACGTTTTGTGATTGTATTTCGTAGAAAACAAAGCACAAACAAACGCGGTAACAAACTTACACGGGTTTAAAAGAAGAGAAAAATTTGCTTTATTACCCATCCAGCCATTATTTATCAATTCTGATTGTGAAAAACGCTGCATAGACTCTAAACAATTTCTATATTCGTCCGAAGTTCGTAAATCGTGATTATAAAACCTATCTTGGCAAGCAAATACAAGGTGTGAGAAGAAGTCGCGCCCAAAACTCGCTCGATTCTGACGAAGAAAAACGAATTGTTTTGCATTTCGAATGATCGGGAATATGCTCGGTAAATCACTGAAAGTTTTGACTTTAGGTGGTCACCATTTCGTGTTCTCTTAATTGTTGTATCAAAGATCTGAAACGTGAAAGAAACTGACACCAATATGAACACGTTGTGAAACAAAACTACTAAGAGATATTAAAATGCACCAACATAGTTTTATTTCTGTTTTTAAAATTATAACTATAACGCTTCGTTATTTTTCAAGATCGTTGACGGTAAAATAGCCAGAAAGACATTAGCAAATATACTGAAGAACAAGTATTTTAAAAACACGATTACGGTGGCATTTCAGTTTCCTTAATTCTCCCAGTGTATACATTAACAAATTGTAAAAACCCACCATGACAGCCTTTTTTCCAATCAAGTTTAGAAGCACTATCGTGGCAATATAAATGGCAAAATACCATTCAAAAAAGTACGTCAATTTCAAAGTAAACTATTTTACAATTCCATTTATAAAAAATGTTCTTTAGAACTTGCAAGTTGAAAGCATATCTACATTATTGCAGTGACATCAAATATTGCACTACCAACGTCTTATTTCAGCGCCTGCAAAAGAAATACAACAAGTTTGTTGTATGCATCTATTCTTTTTATCTAACAAATAAAGACCTATACAGTATAGCTTTACTTAGCCTACCAATCAATTCTAACCGTCCTCAATTCCCCGACGATGTCCTGCACATCTGTTTTGTCTGGGGGACTGTGGATTTGAAGTTAGATTCTACCCACGTAATCTTCGCTGGAACAGTCGCAACAGCAAAGTTGAGCGTAAAGCTAACAAGTCTCTTGTCTACTGCGCAGAACTCTAAGACTGCAGTGCAGAGAGATCAAAGAGCAGGCGCTTCAGCCTATGCTTAGATCTGTTCTTGAGAACTCCTCCCCGGTCCCCATACTTGTAGCGGAGTGTGTAAAGTTGAGAAAGTCAGATACAAGGCTGCGAGATCCGTTACAAACAATTACAACTATAGTTCTACACTTGGTATTCTACTTGGACTGAGACAGTTTAGCACAGGCGTCTACTCTCGCAACTCTCTGGTAGTTTTTATTATCCGGGGGGGGGGGTTTGCTAAATTCACTGCTTGAAGTAACTAAAAAGTTTAATGCACTCACGGTTCGCATCGTATTCTTCTTTCGATTGGAGGTTTGTTATCCCATTTCAGATCATGTGATAATTCTCTTGCAAAAATTCTTCTTTAATATTCTCACTAATAGTTAACAGCAGTATATAAATTTTATAATACAAAGCCAGAATTCTCAAGGGAATTGTCACATGAAATGGGACAACACCTCCCCCCTCCCCTCCAGCTATTTCCAAGAAGGGTTCTTTACACAAAATGCCAAATCAAAAAGCATTTCTTGATATACATACCTATGTGGTCCTAAATAGTATAATTTGGAGGGTGACATTATTGTTTCTTTTCCAAACAGAGTCCTTCAAACTTTTAACTAAAAGAGCTTGTGTGATTCTGTACAAGGATTATCCCCACCTTCCTTTGAGTAATAGTTCAGCCTCTTTATACTTATTCGTACTTTTGAGCGCGTACGCATCTATAAAACGATTTTCCATATAACATTGAAAACATCTACCTTAACCGTCGTCTGCAAAGCTGTCTACCGAAGTCCATTAAATTAAGCATGCACTAAGAACGCTATATGAAATGTATAGTTTTACTAAAGAGGTATCCCCTTACGCACTGACTTACCGGCATAACAATCTTTTTGCCAATGTATACAGTGGCTGCTCCGATCACAAATCCTGCCACAAAACGTTTCCAGAATTCAGTCGTGCGTCCTTCTTGTGGTAGACTCGTAGTTGTGGCCGCGTCGGCTGGTACAACTTCGTCCGTACGTCCTTCTGGTAGATTCACATTTGTGGCCGCGTCAGCTGGTACAACTTCAGTCGTGCATCCTTCTGGTAGATTTACAGTTGTGGGCGTTTCCGCCATTACAACTTCAGTCGTGCGCCCTTCTTGTGGTAGACTCACACTTGTGGGCGTTTCCGCTGGTACAACTTCAGTCGTGCGTCCTGGTAGACTAACGGTTGTGGGCGTTTCGGCTGGCACAACTTCAGTCGTGCGTCCTTCTTGTAGATTCACAGTTGTGGGCGTTTCGGCTCGTACAACTTCAGTCGTGCGTCCTTCTTCTGGTAGAATCTTATTTGTGACCATGTCCGCTGCCGGTACAGATTCAGTCGTGCGTCCTTCTTCTGGTAGATTCACGGTTGTGGGCGTTTCGGCTCGTACAACTTCAGTCGTGCGTCCTTCTTCTGGTAGAATCATATTTGTGACCGCGTCCGTTGCCGGTACAGATTCAGTCGTGCGTCCTTCTTGTGATAGAGTTACAATTATAGGCGCTTCTGCTGGTACAACTTCAGTTGTGCGTCCTTCTTCATGTAGACTTATTGTTATTATTAGATTCACAGTTGTGGCCACTTCCGCAGATACAACTTCATTCGTACGTCCTTCTTGTGGTAGACTCGCAGTGGTAGTCGCTTCCGCTGGTACAAAGTCAGTCGTGCGTCCTTCTTGTGGTAGGCTCACAATTGAAGGCGCTTCCGCTGATACAACTTCAGTTGTACGTCTTTCTTCTGGTAGACTCACAGTTGTGGCTGCGTCAACTGGTACAACTTCAGACGTGCGTCCTTCTGGTAAACTCACAATTGTGGCCGTGTTCGCTGTTACAACTTCAGTCGTGCGTCCTTCTTGTGGTAGGCTCGAAATTTCGGCCGCGTCCGCTGGTACAATTTCATCCGAACGTCCTTCTGGTAGATTAACAATTGTGGCCGCGTCCGCTGGTACAACTTCCGTCGTGCACTTTTCTTTTTGTCGAACCTCGTTTGAGTTTCCTTTTGGTGATATTACCGCACACGTGCCCTTTTTTTGTGCCTTCCGTGATCCTCCGCACAATACCGTTGTTTGTTTATTTTTCCCCACTGGACAAAACGTAATCTATAATGAAACAACAATGGGAAGGAAATTGGAAGTTGTTGAAGAGTAATCAAAGCGCGAAATAGCACAAATTTCCGAACCCGTAAGGTAGTCAGTAGCAGAATATTCTATTTACCTAAAAGTACAAAGCAACAAGAAGAACAGTTTTTCAATACTTTCAACATGTTTCTGAAAAATAAGTAAAGCTAGAAAAAGAACCCTTCGAGACCTTGTAAACGTCTACTACTTACTGCACACACACATCTCCCCATAGTACTGACGTAAATTTCTATAACTTGCTGTTACAGTACTTCAAGGTAAAGTTGGAAATATATACTTTTTTAAAATTGTCTGTGATCGCTGCGTTCGGGGGGACCTAATTAGACCAAATTAGACTATTATACATCAGTGAAACTTTCCGTATTTCAGTGCTGCCAAACAAAAGGCCTGACTTCAATTTAGTAAGATCAAGTATCAGTCAGTGTCAAAAAGGAACAGAATCAGGGTGGGGTTGTAAAGACAGCATGTGGACAAGGACGGGACAAGGGAAAGTTCAAGTAGGTTCAGAGGTGAGCCAACCAATTTTCATCATACTATTGCACATACCGTACAGGAATGTGGTTATCAAGTTCCATTAACTACTAAACAAGAATTAAGTCTCAGTTGAAACCAGTATGAAGTCGTACAGGAGCGAAATTGTATCCACAAAACATTGCGAAGCTGTTATTGTTTGTTTTTGTATTGGAACAAACTGGCACCATGGAGCTGCTATGTAACTTCGAGTAAGCATGAGTTTAATATATGTATGTGTATACTCCAATTTGCATCGGACAAACACCGCCTTGATTATAACTAATAACCACGGAATCGGTCTTGCCCTATGTACGGGCATTTTAGTTTCTTTTTTTTCCGTTTTATTTTTCATTTTATTTCATTTTTTTGTTTAATTTTTGTTTTTATTCCTTCTTTTGCAGTTTTAGTTCAGTTTCGTTAGGTTTTTTGTTCATTTTACTTCATTTGTTGTAGAAATTCATTGTTACAGCTTTTCCAATTCCCTTTCGTATCAGTTAGATTGTTTCGTCTTGTCCATCACCCTTTACTTTTCAATCTATCTATTTTTCCATTACATTACAGTTTATTGATTTTTGTTACGAAAAAGACGGCTAATTTGGAAATATGCAGGTAACGACCATCAATTTAAAATTCGGCCGAGCCCAATTGATCTGTTGATTGGGACCTATTCTATATTATTTCATATCGCCGGTTTATTTTGATTTCATTTTTCTTTAAGTGTACTCGTACAAGAAAACACGAGACTTTAGCAATCATCATTTAAAACTGTTTTACATATTTTCTACTTTCTGTATTAAATGTTTTGCTTATTTCGTTATATTTTCTTCTTTTCTTTGCTTTACTTTTACATTTCATGTTGTTTTATCATCGTTTCAACTTATTTTATTTTTGTTGTTTATTATTTAATTTGATCTCTTACCTTTTTTGTTTTTCTTTGTACAAAGTAGAATCGGTTTACTATAATTTCCGGTGCTTCCTATAAATATGTTTCTCCAAAACAATGCTTGAACTTCATGTTTCATACATTTCCTTACTTGTCTGTTTGTATTTATGTTTGATACTTTCCCCTACCTGTCCGTTCTCCCCGTGAATGTAATAATCAAATTCCATGCCGTCATTTTCTTCTGCTTTTATGTCAATCTTCGAAAGGCATCTTACGAATTTTTCCGCGGCAAGTTTTACATTTAAAGGACTTGCTTCAGATGTTCTATGCAAACTCTTCAGCTTGTCGTGGAACCCGCGAACAGCTCGCTTCACGTTTGACGGCTGCCTGATAAACTTTGTGCAGAGCTCTTTCATTGTGAATGCTACCTTTTTGTCTGTGATGGCAACAATGATATCATCATGAAAAGGAATGTTAGTATTTCCAAGGGGCCATGACATCGATTTGTCGTGGAGTTCAATCGCCTGAAAAGAATGGCATACGCTAATGAGTGCTTGGAAGCATTAAAATCGATGGAAAACAATACAGGCGTGTGAGTTTCTTATTATTGGAACCAGATATTTTGGCAGACGCTCATTGTTCTTATTTTTGGGGGGCAGTTCTTATTTCTGTAAATAATAACGCTGCTGTAGTTTGTAAAAATAATGAAATGAACACAACCTTGCTCCTGAGGTATAAGCCCTGGCAACAGACAGTTTCATTTCCGCAGATACATTTTCCTCCAGAGAGAAAATTAAATTGGCCAAGTTCAACTGTTCCTCATGAGTAAATTAGAACTTAGCTTTAGGGGTGCCCTTTTCATCAAATGATGAACAATCCCTGAAATGCAATTAATATTTCGGAAAACTAGCTAAAATAATAGAGCTCGCAGAAAACTGGAGCATTCGAAAACTATTGCTGTTCGGTAGAATAACAGGAAAGTTTTAAGCGCTGCCGACATCAAACAGCTTGTTCGTTATTATATTTTTCTCCAGGTAAGGCGATTTCTTGTTTGTGCTGATCTTCTTTATATAAGAACAAGGTGAATTAGATAAATATATCTTGACACCGCTTCGAACCTGTCAAGAAAACAGCAAAAACTGTCCTGGTAAACGAGTTTACATGTTTGTTCACAACCGATAATGATTTTATGGGTTTGTGACAAATACGATCTCCTGACCTCGGGGTTCCAGCTATTGCAGTATTCAACCCGAGCAAAACAATCATTCGTCTTTTGTTGGTCCCCGAGACTGCCACTGACCCTGGGTTTCCGAGGATGGGTCGGTCTAGGTTACTCATTAGTTTCTCTTTACGGTCAATCCACGGCATATTATTTCATTGTCTGTTAACTACACTGAGTGCCATTTTTAAATATATATGTAGTCGAAAAGAAGCGGAAAATACCTCTTCAACATTGTCTTTTGTTTGCTTTTCTTGAGGACGTCCAGCTTCTACTTGCAACTGACTTTTTAGGCTGCTGGGACCAATCTCTCTGAACTTGTATCTTAGGTATCTTGGTACAAAAGAGTGAGAGAAATAAACGTGTAAAAGAAGAGATCTTTTAGTGTTACCTTCAACGTAAGTGACCTGAGAACCGTACTCAGAAGAACTTTGTTATAGTTTTTAGATTGTGGCTAAGTTTTGGGCAAAACTTTAAGACTTTTTTGAGAATGTTAAAGACGACGGCAATTCGACTGGTTTCTCTTTTTTTAATTGGAAATTTATGTATTTGCATCTAAACGCTCGGAAAGCCCATGAAAGAAAACGTAGCCGCAACATGTTGTTCTTTCCATTGTCGAAGTAACGTAAAGACCAAAAGAGGATTTAATAGTCAGCTGGAGGCTTTTCCATTTTCTTCACCGAAAGGTGGTAGCAGACATTTCTATTCGAGGTTTTGAATTTGCCATATCTAATTTGGAATCTACAACGAAACTCTTCTGATTACGGTTCTCGCGGCACTTCCGTTGACTGTAACAACTATACTGAAACAAAGAGCTGCACGAAGGCAATTCAGAAAACAGAAGAAAAACAGCTAAAATTTCCTGTTATTTAACAATGTGTAACGGATGATGCTACAAAGAGTGATTGATTTTTCTTAAAAATGTATTTCAGCCAGGGCACTCAATCCAGCCCTTAAAACCACTTTGAATTATTTTTTTACTTTTGAGGGTGAATAAAAAATCATACGCAACAGCAAAAACTCACAGCTTTTTGATATGTTGATCTTCGTTTCATATACTGTTACATTGTACACCCCCCCCCCCCTCACTTCCCCAAAGATCATTACCATGCCACCTCCCCAAAGTAAAGTTTCATAACTACCCCTCCTCCCAAATCATGTTAAATATCTTTACACTCTCCTCCCCCGAGCAAAGTTAAGTTCCGTATCCGCCCAAATATTATTATAACGTCACCCTTCTTCCCCTGAATTCAGTTGAAATATAGTAATGTTATACCGGCGGTTTAGATCTGCCTGCGAAGTAGGCTAGCTCCTCTCCCAAGTAATGTTAAATTGTGTTTTTAATACTCACATCCATTCGATGAGTAACAAAAACGGATACACAAGCATGGTCTCCAGTACGGGAATCAGAATATCCATAA
>JAOEHT020209000.1:0-11124 GCA_025448195.2 Parazoanthus atlanticus | reverse complement strand
CATGCGCCATTACTACCATGATCTGTGTATCCGAGAAGTGATCTTTGCTTTCAACCAGACTTTGAATATTGTTGAGGATCTCCAGTCTTGTTCCTTTATGATAACGACTTACAAGGGAGTCAATGTGGCCATCGAAATTGCTTTTGTTTAGTTTCCTGAGTATTTGGCTGTCTGATAGCTTGATCTCCGGACGTTTCACTGGTAATGCGACTGAAATCGAACGTGTTCGTTTAATGAAAGGCACCCAGAGAAGAACTCCGGGGAAAATGACGGGGGTTGGAATGTTTAAGGCTTACATTTTTGGAACTTTAGTATGTTTTAGGACATAGTTTCTGGCAGTTTTAGTATTTTTTGGTATAACTTTCACACTGTTTTGAAATTGCTTTTGTTTAGTTTCCTGGACGTTTCACTGGTAATGCGACTGCAATAGAACGTGTACGTTCAATGAAGAGCATCATGGGAGAACGGCTCCCGAAAAAAATGACTGTTATCAAAAGTTTAAAGATAACATTCTTAGAATATTAGTTCGTTTTGGAGGTATAATTTCTCGCAGTTTAGTATTTTTTTGGTATCATTTAACACCGTTTTAGTGTTTGTGAAGATAATATTAATTCAGTTTTTAGTTTTTGAAATATCCTGAGGAAAATGTTTGAAAGGTAAAAGGGTATGGAAAAAGGGCAAATGAAGCTGTTTCATCGCACATCGTTCAGTTGAAAGGTTGTGCTAGCTAGGACATCGGAAACATCATTTTTGTCTAAACAAACAATGTAGGTGTATTGTTAGGGTACTAAGTACATTTGCTTTAGGTTTAGGGTTTAGCTCAACTTTCAGAACCCCCACCCATTCATTTTCGGGGGTCTCCCCTGCGGAAAAGCAAGAACAGTTAGATACGTTTAGTATTGAATATAATTTTAAAAAGGTTTCTCTCATGCAAAGTTTTGTTAGTCCGTTTTCCCTGTGGGGGCAAAAAGTCATTATACTCGGTCAGATTTCGTGCACTTGTTAATTGATCAGAATCACATCAAATTTAGCTCCACAGGAGAAGAAAATTAACATAAAAATGCATTAGTGAAATAGTGTCTTCCGTTCTTTTTCTGCGTTCTGGAAATAGTAATTTGTTATGTGCCGTAGCTTTCAAACTTGCATACACTTACCTTTTGAAGCAAAACGGGTTTTTTTGGGTAGTACCGTTAGTATTTTCATCTGAGATGTGTGCAGAAAAGCATTTTTTTGCATTTCAAAGAACAACAACAAAACGTACGTACTAGAATAATACTTTACTGGAAAGTTGGCTGAGTCCTAACGATAACTTCCGCTACACTGGGATTAGACAAGAAATGTGACCTTCCTGGAGTCTAAATTACCGACACTGTTTTGTGAAACCTTGCCGGGCCGCAGTTATTATCTAACTCCTCTATCACGCACCTCTATCAGGCATTAATTTAAGCAAATTCAAATTAGTTGTTTGGAACATAAAATAAATTGCGCAAACAAAGCAGATGAAGATTGTTTTATATAATAGTGATAATAATAATAGCAATAATATTAGTAATAATAACAATAATAATAATATTAATGTAGCTGTGTAGATTCATCCATTCAGGTGGAGGTAATTGTATAACTGAATAAAGCTTTTACTTGAAAATATTAATAATTGTAAATTGAAAGAGAAAATTGTTCTGAGCTTTCGACTACCATTGTAGTACTCTTCACAGTCACAGTCCTTTTGCTTGACTGAGTCACGCTAGTTGTGGCGTGACTTATGATGATTTCGGGGGCGCAGACCAGCGTCTTTGTACATGAACGTACAAGATTATTCCATTTCGGTGGCAGATTGTAACGTGCCCTGTCTTGGTTGAGCATTGGTTACTAATGAAAACTGCTTCGTTTTTAAACCCCTCTCTCAAACCATTTGGGCTCAACTGAGTATTTGTGACCAGGTCGGAGTATGGAAGAGTTGCTACGTAACATATACAATTGAGAATATAACGTCAGTAGTTGGTTAATTGATTATAACGTGTAAGATAATCATATTTAATTGGCAGAGATGATTTTTTAAATCTAAGATACTTACAACACTAGCAGATTTAACTTAAAAAGTATAACTGACCACGCTAAGGTATATCTGTACTCATCAGGTCTGAAGCAGAGAACCCTGTGCGATTTCCAAATAACTCAAATAACACTGAATCAAAACTTGTCCGAAAATTCGATAAACAAATATAAACACGTCCGACTGCTATCAGTGTCACAAGAAATGTCTCCTCTCCACGTGTTCTCAGTTCGCATATTTCGCATGCGCAAATATCCATACCGCTGCTCAGTTACAAATGCGGCTCTTAGCAATTTCAAAAATTCAAAATAATGTCAACACACAATAACAATAGAAAAGTATGGAACAAGTCTCAACACTAGCAGACTCTTAGCCTATATAGTAGCATTTCATTGTTTTCGTCAGAGCGAGTGAATGCCCCTACTTTCGTCAAATGAACACTTGGATTGTGACGTGACGTGACATTAATCTGTTTTCAACGTTAATTCATAAATAAATAAGAACTTTTTAGGTCTACTCGATATTTAAATTATCATTGATTAGGAAAAACTATTAATAAATAAACTTAATTGGTATCGATTTTGATGTTTTGCATCTCATACATTTCCTGTATCTTAGCATACTTGAACCCACCATACAACCTGCTAAGCTTTCGACTAAAAACAATGTTTTCAATAGGGTTTATCAATAATATAAGCATTATGGACTAGGTCACAAGATATATACTAATCATAAACTTAGTTCAAATCAATTTTGCTGTTTGTATCATACATATAAGACGGCTGGCAGGGGCGGATCCAGAAAATTTTTTTCAGTGTTTTTCCAAAATTGCCGAAGAAAGGGGGAGCCCGGGCCCAGTCGGCCCCTCCTCTAAATGTGCCCCTAGCTGGATCATTGTGTGACTGTCTAGATGAAGTACCAACCCAAATTTTGAACAAAAAGACGCAGGAACGAAGAAACACACACACACACACACACACACAATGCTGTATGCACGAGGTTTGCAGGCTTAAAAATGAAACTCTAAAATACCGGCAGGTTATAGTTTTTTTATTTGAAAATGTGACTGACTAAGTATATTTGGATGGAGAATATTGCCGCCATCAGCGGAAAATACGATTTTGTTTTGTTCTTGGAGTATTGAAAAATATCTCACGAATTAATAAAGCGAAAGAGCAAAATAGAACTTTTCAATACGAGATAAAATTGGTATCTACAAGGGGCCCTGTAATATTCTGTTTATTATTTAACAAGTCATAAACGTTTTAAACTAGAGAAGTTAACGGGCGAACATTATGAAACAAAAAGGGTGGCACGGCATAACTGAACTGTTACAAGAAACACTAATTTTATATGATATCTTATGATCACACGTGTAATATATATTTTTTGCTGGTAATCTATGGCTATGTTTATGATAATCAAGAGAGCAGCCAAGTTTAAAGGAATGAAAATATACCGGGTCAACCCCAGCAAATGCAAATGGAAGTGCAACAAGTACAATGGACATGACTAAAAGTATTCGTCATACTTACTTTCGAATTCACCAAACAACACCGGGCGAATCTCTTCGACTTCATCGTCATTGTGTTGGCTTCCAACCACTCCCACCACGAGGTCGCCGCTTTCGCCTTTAATCAACAGCGGCGAGCCAACGAGATCTTTCCTGATATCTTGAGACGAGGGCTCAGTGGGGATCAGACTGTATCGACCATTCTGATATTCCAAAGTAAGCTGTAGCTCGATAAACCTTTCATCACAAAAACTGTACAATACCAGATTTGGGTTGCCTTTGAGTCTCTTCTCTCCAGCAAGTGTTTTATAGTGACGAAGATAGTGTTGTGGCTTTTCGTCAAGGGGAACAAAACAGAAACTGTTTTCTGTTTCGAGTACTTCGGAAACGGGATTCTTCAGTACGATTTGATGTCTTCCTTCGTGCTTTGGCCAGTGTCTGCAGTAGCGATCTGCAACAACGGTCTTCCCTTGGGAGAAATCATCTCTCGATAAAATATCAGAAGAAGTCATTAGAAAGTAACGCTCTTCGTTGTTTGGCTCTCGAGTTTGAACAGCGCAGGCAAAGCCTGTTTTGCTGGTACCATTGTCGCCTTGGACTTTCAATGTGTAGACGGACTTTCTGGCACTGGAGTCATCAGGCCATCTAAAAGCTTTCCGGTAGATCCGGTCAGCTGTGTCCTCCATCTTTGGTGAGAATGAAGATTAAACTTCCTGAGGAAAACGGTTGTATTACACTGTAATAAGTACTTCAGTCTTTAGGAGGCTGAAAAATGACCAAAATTGAAAAACACACCTCAGGTTGAAACTAGGAATGGAAAGTTTATTTCTATAACTTAAAGTTTTAAAATGGAGGCTGACAGCCACTACTAAAATAATGCTCGCAGGGTATGCAACGTGACATTTGAATTTGGTAAAAACGCGACCAGCTCAAGTCTTCCAGAGCAATGCACTAAGTAATTGGAGTCAACATGCTATCCAAAAACTCCCCGGAAGATTTTGGTAGCTGCGTCCTCCGGCATTTTTAGTGAGATTAAAAATCAAAGCTCCTGAAGAAAAACGATTTTAATAGATTGTTATGAAGTTTCTTAAAAGAAGAACGGAAAAGCTTGTTACACCGACCTTGTAGTAAGTTCAGTTATTCCGGTTTGCTCATTTTCTGCCAGTTTCTGTATGAAGTTTCATGCATGCGGCGGCATATTGTTCAAAGTACCTATGAGATACTGGGTCCGTACCGGCTCCGTATATATATTCAGTTCTGGCTCGAAAGTGAAAGAAAAGTACTTCTAGGAATTCTGCTCAGTAGACAAAGATCGCAACCTTTGCGTATATATAATAAATACATCTTATGAATGACCACACGACATGTTTGGTTAATAATTTTTAGAATGTCACTTTTAGCCTTCTGCCCTTTGCACTGAATATCTTGGTGAATGCCGTAAAATCCCGGAAATAAACCCCGGGGCTTATTTTTTCAAAGGACTTCCTTGAGGGGCTTATGTTCGGCGGGCCTTATATAAAGAGGGGCTTATTATATAGGAGGGGAAGTTGTATTTAGAAACCGACTGAGCTCATAATTGGAGGGAAATTTGTGTCAACAATTTTTTCTTGTGCAAATAATGATATTGGGGCGTTAACTAGAAATTCACGACAGCGTCGGTAATCCCTCCGAGCCCAACAAATTCAAACACAACAGCTAGCAATAAAATTTATTGAAACAGGATTAGTAGTTCAGTCAAAGTTTATAGAAAGCTAACTTTTTGAAAGCTCGCGTCTGGGCTTCAGTCTCGTACAGTTTGGATACCGTACGGTACGTGTGATGATGGGACCATCTTTCTTCATCGGTTTTCTTTTGCTTTGGTTTATTTTGTATCTGAGGGAAACTCCCAAATATAAACCCCCGATTGTTTAGATTCGGAGGGGTTTAATATAGGAGCTTTTTTGCGTTTCGAAATAGGGAGGCTTACATTCAATTGCACGTTCGGAGGGGCTTATATTCGGAGGGGCTTCTTTTCGGAATTTTATGGTATTTTACAAGGACCTACACCTCCCAAAGCCATGCCGCACTCTAGAAAAGAGGATGTTTAGATTTTCCCAGTTTCGTCTTTTGCTCCAACTGGTGTTACTTCGCAACTAGATTCTCGGCTTCGACTTTTAGCATTCTAACAATAGTTTGATATTTGAGATATTTGTTTTGTGAAAGATATTTTACTGAGTCTTGTAAATAGTAATTTTAAATAGTTTAGAATTTATCACTTTTTTGTATTTTAGTATAATATATTTTATAGACTAGAACAGGGCCGCTATAGAAACCATCCTTTCTGTTGAACAACGAGCTATTCTGTCGGCTAAAATAAAGTTTACCTAAGATATTTGTCTTTCTAATCCCCGTCATTTTTTTCATTTAGGTTTAGCCGGTACAGGGATTATGAAGACAAATGTCTCGAAAGAAGTTCCCTAAAGCTTTTCACTTTCTATTGGTATTCTCTCTTGTCCGGCCTCGGTTTCTAGCTATAGTTCCAGCTGTTGCACTCATGATCGGGTCCTACTCCATCATCATGTTCTATTTTGGCCACTTAAAGTCACGTAACCAATATCATATTAGTGTATCATAGTGTAAAGTCCGGCGAGATTTGGCTTATCAAAATACAACACGATCTTTGTTCTAAACTTATCAGTAAACAAACATATAAAGCGGATGAACTGACCGCCCGACTACAGGAGTGTACCACCGTTTGGTACGCTGAACATTAATTGTGGTATGGCATTTTACAATGTCGACTGAACTGAAACAGTTGAAATTGCAAGTTTTTGTGTTCATGACCTCGCATGAACACCATGCTCTTTGTAAAACCACAAATTTCAATAACACGAAGAACCGAATGTAGGACTGCTTGAATTTGGAAACGAGTTTTGTCGAAACATATCAGTATTGTGCGAACACACCCAAAGTCCCATTTTTTTTTCTTATTGCGGCTGAAATGGCCGAGTCCAGGTATGTCCTCAAAAGATTGCTTTTCAGCTGAAAGACCGAAAATGTAGTTGAGCAAAACCGGAATTTTTAACTGCCAGTATAGATAGGTTTTTTAAAAGCTGAAAAGATGTTTATGATATACTCCTCCCGAAAGAAAACAACCCGTACTGAAGCCAATATTTGTTATAATAGTCCTCCGAGGAGGCTCTTCAAAAAATTCTAAGGAAATGAAAGAAATGAAAGAAGTGAAGGAAGGACAGATATGCAGAAGACGGTGATTTTTGGACATTGACTTTTCAAGTTGTTCGTGGCGCTTTTCCATTAAGCTAAAATTCCCGGTTTGATCAGTTGGAGTGGCACAAACACGCTTTTCCTGTACATGTGGAAATTTTGCGGAATTCCGGAATAGAACCAGTTCCAGTCCTATTTCAGTCCTTTGTTCCCAGTCTTCGCGCAAAGTATGCAATCGAGGCAAGTAAACACGAATATTTTTCTGACGTAACGCGGCGCCAAAACAGAAGTTTTGAGTCATCAAAATGTTTGCATGGAAGTATTATGAAGAAAATACGACGGATATGTAGCAGTGAAGCTACTGCAACGATAAATCATTCCTTGGTACACTTCCAGAAGGAATACACGGAGCTTTCAAGCTCGTGAAATGTCCGTGGAAGCTGTAAGACGGGTGTCACGCAGTGGAGGGGCGATTGTTCGACCGCAAGCTATCAGGTTTGAATCGCCAAAGAACAACAGAATTGTTTTCCTAAAATGTGCCTAAACCATTCTTTTGTGCCATAATAACATAACCATTGTATTTTTTTTATCATCCATAGTGATAAATCGTATGTAGAGAGTGTTGTTAGCTTCCTCCATGAAGTGGTTCCTCAGGTTTGTGGCGCTTTTGGTTCTCGAGCAAAGCCTTTTGTCATCCGATTTCATAACGTCATGAATTTATAAAACTATTTATATCCTTTTCAGCTGATTTTAGTTGGGTTTTTTGAAATTATAAAACATAAATAACAGTTAATCATAATTTTTAAATATTCAGTTTAACTTAATCTTTAAGCTGTGTTTTAAAAGTATCGCTAGTTTTTTATATATATTTCAGTAAAATTCACCGAGGAAAACTGGGAGTTTCCAGGTCGTTGGCGTTGCCTTATTGATGGAATATCTGAACTTTTTTGTGGCTTCTTGGTTATCGAGTAGAAAATTGTGTTTTGTTTCTTATTTATATACCCTCATAGATTACTTTCTTACATCAATATCGATAATTTAATTTTTTGCATGACAGATAAATGAAGCAGATCAGTGATCCATTGTGATTGTACCGCGATTCAGTCGAGTCGAAATGTTGCTTCGTGATGAGTGAAGACTGATCATGGAGTTTAAAGTCACGTAATGCAAAGATAGCCCTTTTTTGACATCTGGAAAGACCCCAAGAGTCAGTTAAAAAGGAGTTCTAAACAAGAGAGTAAAGGCAGGATTATTCTCAACTTCGTGCATACACGTAGCTTCAAATTCACCAGACATATTTCTCGTTACCAGTCTTTCTCATACTCACTGAGCAGGCTTTACAAATTTCAGGCAGTCACTGGGACGCAGAGACAAGAGGATAAAGAAAAGGTTTTGTGGGTGAAATTCGAGCAGGCTGACATCAATGGTATAGTTATACACAGCTACCTTGAGTTTAATATTTTTGAAAACACATGTACATGCAGAAGTGATTGACAGCAGGGAATTGGGAAAAGGGAAAGTGCAAAACCTGCACCTTAAAGTGTGAAGTGAAATCCTTTATACCTTATGATTTATTTTGATCAAATTATCAAAAATGTTTTCACTGTAAGAATAATAGAAAGAAAGTTGCAAATACAGTACAAAGTATATAGTACTGTCTGAATGCAATTAAGAATAGTTAACTGTTGGAAATCTTTCAAACAATTTCCAGATTTATTTGATTCACTTTTATTGCTATCAGCTGCGTGGTATTGGACAATAGACCACTTTTTGATTGTTAGAGGTGAAATCTTGGTACTGAAATTAAATTTGCATGAAATCAAGGTCAAGGGACTGATATTGGCATCGGTCTACATGTATGAAATGTTAACAAGCAAAACCCAGACTTTTTATAAGTTTAAACTCATTCAGTTTGTGGCCTTTCCCAAACAGTTCTTTTTAATGAAGTACTGTATAGTTGAACCTTACTGAAGTAGCTTGAGGAT
Organism: Parazoanthus atlanticus; assembly: GCA_025448195.2. Taxonomy (NCBI): domain Eukaryota; kingdom Metazoa; phylum Cnidaria; class Anthozoa; order Zoantharia; family Parazoanthidae; genus Parazoanthus; species Parazoanthus atlanticus. The sequence goes on along the minus strand of JAOEHT020209000.1, from coordinate 2,369 downwards.
TTCAATGGCAATAAGATACAGATTTCTGAAGTCTGTACATATGTAAGGATAAGAAAAAAATGGAATTTAAATTCCGCTTGCTCTTGACTGAAACCAGCACTAACAACACCATATTTACAGTTAACACTTAACCAGAACTACACTGTATGATTCTGAAGTCACTGAATAGAGCTTGTCAATATACGAAAGTCTCTTTTTTGACCATATACTCTACCTAACAATAGCAGATGGAGTTTTGAGTAGTGGTTTGATCCATGTCTTTAACATACCCATTGCATAATCAAAACTCTCCAAGGTATTTCTATGACCTCAAAGTTTGGGGAGCACTATAATCATCCTTTCCAATTAAGAGTTATACAGCTTAGTTCTGGAGAATAATAGTTAAATGGCAGAAATTAAAGTTGTGTATCCATTCACTATCTCCAATACAATTTGTAGATCTAGAAAGCAGATTTGGTAGCAATTTCCTGTCATTTTTCACAGTTGGAACATCCTGGCTTGGAGAATTCCTTCAATTTGCTTGTTAGCTTAGGATCTTTATCTCTGTTGCATTCATACATGTATAAGTTTATTCAATTCCAACTTTGGCCTGATTTTTTTTGTTTCATTTCAAAAAACACTTAAACCTAGAAACAGTTATCAAAGATAAAGTGTTTGAAGCCCGATTATTTTGTGCAAGACTGAAATTGTAACTCCCTCTGACATTGTTTCATGCTTTTAACTTCAGTACCATTAAGCTTTCACATCCAACAATTTGAAAGAGGTCTATTGATAGCCAATCATTAATTGTACATAAACAAACCAAAATCTCATATATGAAAACTAAAGAGAGACCCCACATGCAGGATTACATATACATGTATGTTATTGGAAATTACTATTAATAATATTTCCTAAAATTTGACCAAATCAACTTAGCATTACATGTACACGGTACACTGTACCCACACACCATTATTTCTCTCTGTTGTACATAAAAGTTACTTTGTAAATCTTGTAAAGCCTCGCTTTCAATCCATGATGACAGAAGCGTGACAAAGGTCCAATGCCCCATTTTGTTCTATGTATTTTTAGTAAACTTGAAACATGTTTTTATTAATTCACTATTAATTTACTAATTCAAACTGCAAGAAATGATACTCAGATTAAAATAATCATACTATAAAAGTGCCAAAGATGAGGTACAGTTGAGTTGAGTTCACATGCATGCTAAAGCTGGAGGGACTTAACTCCCCCCCCCCCCTTTCTATTGCCAGATTAGCGCATGCTAGAGACAATTACTTGGATAAAAGTTAATTGCCATTGTATTATTATTATTATTATTATATATTTTGTTATATTTCACTTCAGAATTATATTTTTCCTAAAGTATTATTAAAATAAAGTTAAATTTAGCATTTTGCGTGGCTTATTATGTGAGTGGGCAGGAAAATGTTATGACTCAAAAACTGCTATCTTAAAATGTATATATATATATACAATATAAATATATTTATAGTTTATATATTTTCTATTTTGGATAAGCTATCTGTCCATATTGAGCACTTGAGGGCGAACTTTTAAATCTGTTCGATTTAATACATCTGGCCATAAAGCACATTTAATAAACTCACTAGATGGCATTTTTTTTTCTTAAACGTCTTTTTTAAAAGAACATTAGTGCCGGATGCAAACGGCGACCAAAGTTTACTGAGAACGTGCTAAGCGAAACGGATCGGCTTAGGCTGAGACTAATAAGACACCTTCACAGATTTCTTGTATTTTGAAAATTTTATAGATACATCACTGCAATAATATATCTTGATTTGTGATGGGTCCTTCAAACAATGCTCCCGCTCTTGGCTTAATTGGATGATCAACTCTGAGTCGGCGATCGTGGCTGTTTGAATATATTTTCGATAGTTTCTTATGTGAGGGTGTGTCAAATAACCAACTCCAATTTTCAGCTTTTTAAGTATTTTCAGTAAGCTCAACGTTTCGGCCTCGCGGCCTTCCTTAGGAGCATTTCAGTTACATTCAGTATTATCACTATAGATCATTGTGAATAATATCACGACAGAGCAGTGCAAATTCACACACACCAGTGTACCATTTACTGCTCAAGTTTCGCCTGTAGAGCATAAAACAGAAGGTCCGAGTTAGAATTTGGGAACACTGAACTTCTGAACATATACAGACTCATAGTGATGCACAATTAGACATCTTCAAATTGAAAAAATGGCAATTAAGAACACTTTTTAGAACACTTGAGTACGAGTGTACTGATACAATTACAGACCGAGGGTATATATATGCATATTTGAATTGTACAGAAGACAACAAATCGTTTCTCAAAATAAATATTAAAACAGCAACTGATCATCAGTGGG
>JAOEHT020208917.1:0-11124 GCA_025448195.2 Parazoanthus atlanticus | reverse complement strand
GGCGGTGAGACACAGAGATATCTCTCTCATCTATACGTAGATCCATCAGCGAACCCACCTTGATAACGAGATCATTTGTGTCTTCACCGGTCTGTACTGGGATTCCCGCGATTTTGCAGCATTCCCGCCGAGAATACTGCTCAGAATCATTGATTTCGTTAGTGATCTCGTTTAAAGGGAATCTCGGCTGAAAATCAAGATAAGAATCTTCTCAAAATGCAAATACAAGCACAACTTTTTATTTTTGAATACATATGTACTTATATGATATGTCTTAATTAATCTAACTTGATGTAAACAAGGACTTTGTAACTTGAGACTGTAAAAATTAAAAAAAATATAAGAATCTTCTGCAATCATCCTGACCCGATTCTACCTCATCCGAGCTTGATTTGGACATGTCACCACTGGAATATTCCGGCGCTCGACACTGAACTTTTTTTATCCGCCATTTTTCTCAGTTTTGCATAACATCTGGAGAGCGCCTGGGCACTGACTGCACAACTACGTCATAATTCAAGATGGCAGCAGCCAGGAAATTCGAGGTCAAACTCTACCACCGAGCCGACGTCGATGCGGGGAAAGAGATTTGATATTTTAATTACATCAGTCTCTACCCCTGGGTCAACAAGAACGGACGTTACCCTGTGGGACATCCATCCACTACGCTCCCCACACCACCGACCTCTCGCCCTATTTCGGGTTGGCCCACTGCACCGTCCTACCCCCAGAAGGCCTTTACCATCCCGTCCTGCCGTACAGGACCCATGACAAGTCGACCTTGCCCTTGTGGTGTGTCTGCGTCGAGGAAGACATCGATCGCTCTCTGCACGATAAGGTCCATCAATGTCATCATCGAGACGACCAACGGGCTTTGACGGGAACCTGGCCGAGCTGGAAAAAGCCGTCGAGCAGGGGTATGTCCTTCTGGCCGTCCAACGAGATCTGGCATTTCCCCGAGTCACGCGTCGGTACGTCAACACGTGACTCAAACTCAAAGAAGAGGCCAGCAGGTGGCCCGCATCGTGCACCACCAACGACCAACACCAAGCGCACACCGAGGCCTATCAGGCTCGAGAAGGCATCGTCCTGGACAACACAGGTCGAGGAACTGGGCATTTGAGAGAAGATAGAACATGCATCTGGTCTCCATACATTCATTATACAAAACAACCCTGAGTAGCAATTTATTACATCATCAGCAATCTAAAGAATAGGATTACAAGGGTGATACTTGTAATGCAGGTAACAAATACAAAATGATTTGGGGGTCTTCTGGACCAAGCTTTTGGAGCGTCAGCACATGGCATGTTCCCGGAGAACAAATTTTTATGCCCCTAAGATTTGAGCAATAATTTCAATATTTTGATGTTGCCAATTTGTGTATTTTCAAAAACAAATTAAGTTGGATAAATTTACAAAAACATGCATCACCACACCTCCTTCAAATACTACTTTCTGGATTCTCGATACTAAGCATTATATTTTAAACAATCAAACTGTTGTCACTTAAACAGTTTCTTGCTTTATCTTACCATAACAATGTACAAGATAACGAAATGTTTGTCAAATAATAAATTATAGTTACACTTTAGTAACAGTAGCTAGGAACAGGTTTTATTTTCACAAATTTTACATATAAATAAGTTACAATGTTTATTGAAAAGTGGAGGGTGTAGGAATTTACAACCCAGAGGGCTTTGTGAGATATTCCTAACAGAAGAAGCAACTAGTATGTTACAGAAAAGAGGAACAATATGCAAACTTGGGTTCCACATATCCTAGGTGTTTTTATGGTTTGTGATCTGACCCAGTTACATTTTAAGCCATTTTGTGGCACAAAGATTGTTGATTCGATCATACAAATGGAGTTGATAAATTTGTCATATATAAATCCAGGTTTTACTCATTTTTAGAAATTTGCTGTGAATAAAATCTCTGTAAATAAATGTTTGCTTAATAAAAAATGGGGCAATTTTCCAGGCAAATAATTTTGACATAAATAGCTATATTTACTGTAAAATAAATTTATGACAAATGTAGTTGCTTTGTATGTGTATCTAAAATTCACTGTATTAACCCGTAATTAATGGATTTGTCATGAGGTGGGAGGTTTTAAAACAAAAAAAGAAAAAAACAAATAGATGACACAACACCACAAACCGGCTTAACCCCAGTGGCAGAATGGGGGAACTCGGGCTACATATACAGGCCTCAGCTGATTTATCAATCAACTGTATATTACATGTAATATCAATAGGCTTTTAATAGTTAAATTTAATTAAAGTCTTTTCAGTAAAATATAATACATGAACATCATACTTACTTATAAATAACATCAACAAAGCGAAGTTCGAAACAAGATTAGAGTTGTACTTACCCACAATTCACTCTAATGACAACTTTCTGGCCAGCAAAGTTTCGAATTAGGCGTCCATTTAAGAATACAGTGGTCACTGAAGAGTCAAGTGCGGTAATCATATCATACAGCTTTCATCTCCTTTCTGGCTGATATCTGCCCAGTACGTATAATTGCTGTCTTCTGGTAAAGGTAAGTCGTTAGGCTACTTTCGATTGCTGATGGCAAGGACGCAGAAACCGTAGGAATAGTTTCTTGAAACCTCGCACAATCCGCCGTTTTTGTTGTTGCAGACTAACGCATGCGCAGACGTTATGCCGACGTGTTATCAACAACACACCATCCATTCTCGTACCCAGAGCCCACGCGGCCTACGGCAAAACGAAGGGCTCTGGCCGCATCAGAGATTCTCTGTCCTTCCGGCTCGTGTAATTCTGAAATTTTGTGTATTATTCTCATCATACATGACCTGACACAGATCGACCTGACACAGCTCGTTTATATCTTTTCAAATTTACCACGGATTGGCAACATTCATTCTCCCTGCCGCGATATGAGTAGTTTTAGTTTTCACCAAAAGTCAAATTCTCTGACTTCCGTTACCGATGCTGCCAGAGCCCTTCGTTTTGCCGTAGGCCGCGTGGGCTCTGGGTACGAGAATGCATCGCCCCCCCCGACTCTTACTTTTCTCTCCTCGCTCACAACACCGAAAAACCCATTCAACTGCAAACCGGAAGTAGCTGTCAAAACTTGTGACATCACACCCATACTCGCTTCGGATTGGTCCATTTTGACATTTTGATGGATTTTGGTCTCAACGGTCCTACAGTACTACTTCGGCCAGTTGGTTTCTGGTTAACATATAAATAACATGTGAAACCATGCTAAAGAGCATTATGGTTTAAACATTAAAAACTGTACATTAATTTCATCTTGGGCTTAAGGAGCGTTCATAATTTATGGGGAGGGGGTATGGGGATTTTCCGGTTACTGTTAGGGGTGCTATCAAAGATAGCAAAAGACTCGTAAAGGGGGGGGGGGGGTTCATCAGGAAATGTCCGCCTTATGTATATCAGAAAAAGAAACGTGTCGCCATTCTTCCACCTCTTGTACTTGTGGGAATCCTCACAGGTGAGTCGAGATCGCTCCCACCCTCAGTTGCATCATAAGCGCTGCTTCTGCTGCTCCCAGGTGAATCATTATTCCCACTGTCAGTTCCACTGTCATCACTACTGCTTTCACTTTCAATTACACTCTCAGGCTCACTTAATGTTTCCAGTACAACTCCCTCTTCACTTTGGGAATCGTCGGACTCAATGGGGCTCTCTACTGGACAAAGGAGCGCCTTTCCAGTGACAACCACATCCTGCAGACGCGAACCCTTGCTTTCATGAAGATGTGCTGTAATGATTGATATTTTCTCGTCCTTCAGTTTCCGCCTCCAAGGCAATGAATGATGTCTAAGATATTTGTCCAGTTCAAACACATAAAGCGATTTCAGTTTATTTGTCATGAGAAGTTCTTCCCAATTATGTGCGTCATATAGTTTGTCTTTCTATTTCTTTGCCGTTCCTGTTCAGCCGATAAGATTCTGAGCTCCTTAGTGTAGCGTAAGTGCTTCAAGTGTTCTGTATAAGACTTCACTAACTCGGTTGACACAATGAACTTTCTCGAAAATTCTGAAATTACTTCCTCGGTATCTAGCTTTCCCTGGGCAAACAAGCTCTTTATTTGTGTCCTTGGCGTAAAGTCATCCGGAGGTCTAGGTATGCCCTCAGGCAAGTCCACTGGCGATTCAAATACAAACTTGTACTTAAATGTTTCTTTGTCTGGAAATGTCCGGGGAATTATTCTCATTTCTGGCCCAATCCATCCAGAAGTACAAGTGGTACAAGATTCCTGCGACGCTGTTACACAGTCACCTTTCAAGAACGCTCGATTGGCTACGTCGGGTACTTTGCGTTCGATTGAGAAAACAGTACCATTGGCATCATTGAAGTATTTCGATTTACATGTACATCCAAACAAACTTTTAATACAAACCTTTTATCTGAATGCTATCGTTTCTGCAATATTTTTATTTGTTTCGGCCTTATTGGTTTGACTTTTAGTTGAGAATTCCAGTGCACGTCTTGTATCATTGACAGCTCTCCGTCTCGCTCGGTTGATATAGAGTTTCTAATTTCCCACACTAACGGTTGAGTACATTTTAAAACTCTATCGTGAATATTAGCACTGAACTCGTCTTATGACTACCTGAACTAAAATACTGAACTGAAGGGGTCAGAAGATGGTCTTCATTTAAATTCTTCCTTAACAAATCGAACTTGTTTTGGTGCTCGAAACCATCGATGGCCAATTATTATTCCTTTTAGAACTTGGTTTTATCCTTTCACTCGCTGATCAAATGAATAGATTTCTCAAAAATAGTGTAGGCGAAATGAACCAGCTCGCAGTTTTAAAGCAGTGCTTTTTTGCGTGCAGCCGCCATCTTTGAATTTTGCCCCGTTGCCATAGTAAAAGCGGGTCGTGCAAGGGGGAATAAAACCTGCATAATGAGGGGTTATCTATTTTTTTACTCTACTATAAAAATGCGAGTAAGAATTAAATGTAGCAGAAATAAAACATACAAGCAACATATGAAGATCGTTGTATTTCTATACTGTGCTCAGATATGAACGGAGCTTGTCAATCAATGGTAAACATTTATTATACTTGCAACTAAAGGTTGCTGTGTTTCATGTCACTGAACCAAGCTACTTATTTTTGACACTTTTAAACTGATCGACACTTTGATTCATTTACTATATTAGTGTTCTCAAAATTATTTCTGGTGGTCCCAATGAAAAGCTAAACTATAAGAATGTCTCTTTCTGGCTAAATTCAGTTATTAATCTAACGGATGTAATCTTCGTTTTATTCTCTGGATCCGGAAGTGTTGACATCATGCACATTGTAAATACTTGTTTGTTGTTGGTGTACAATGTTCCAAAGTGTGACAAACAAAGGATAAGGTTAATTAACTACCTTTTCAATTTTATGTGCCTGCTGCGTTAAAATTAAAGGAGACCAGTGTCAGAAATGTTAGGCGATGGCACAAACAAGCTTTAGAAGCTTTAAAACAATTCGTAAATACCAAAATGGATAACAGCTAAGCAAAGAAAAACATGTTCCGTATAATAGCTGGAAGAAACCATCGTCAGTGAGAGAGTTTTATGATTTTCTTTCCACGAGGGTCATCGATCTTTTTTGCACCTGTTTTGCGGCACTACAAATAAAAAAAACTGAATGATTAAAAGTGCAGTCTTAATCCGGCTTTTCCTAAAAACTAACACTTGAACTTAATTCTGTCAGCTTTTTGAAAGATGAATAGCGATTTGTTTCCAAAAGTGAAGGATTTCCGAGATGGGAAACTACCTTGAACTTACAGTTTTATTACAAACGCAAGCGATCTTCAGGGTGATTAACCATAGCAGCTTGCGTGTGATTGTTGTCTCACACAAAAACAATTCAAGAGAAAATTTTGTTTTTATAAAAAACTGAAATGCTAATAAAGTATAAAAGACAAACTAGAAACAGCCACTTTAGGTACATGTTGACTTGATGAGTCTAATTTTGCATAAAAATTCAAAGTGCAAATAGTCGCGTCGTTTTATTTTTAAATGTTTGAAACTGGTGACTTATTCTGAGAAAAATCGTTTCTTCAGTTTTAACCTTTGGACCTTTTAAAGGGTATCGAGTTTATTAATCATTCCTACTTCAGACTTATTGAAAGTTTTGATATACCTTATACAAACAATTCCTTCATCTCAGCATGATCCGCTCGCTAGATCCCCAGCGGATTTGCAGGCGCGTTAGAATAGTGTTCCGGCAACAGCATATGTACTGATCATCATCCAGAAATTCTTATTTAATTATAAGCAGAAGTTACAATATAAGTCGAACTCGATCTCAAAACAGTGCATAATAACTGATGCTAACAGCGACATTGGTTAATCTCGGGTAAGTACAAATTACAGAATATGAGGATAGTGCATGTTTTTACAATCATGAAAACATCGCATTTCGTTTTGAGCAAAATAGGAATACAAATGCTATGTTTTAGAGCAAAAACAAATTCCTTTTTTCAAACGTAAAATACAAAATCCCTACTAGAAGTAAAATGAATGTGACACACGATCAAAGAGTTGTGATTCAAAGCTCAAACGGTTCAAATTTGTAAAGAGTTAATAGGAATTGATGTTTTATTATACTTCCAAAACTGTTTATTTCCAAGTGACACACAAAATAAAGATTTTAAAAGAGTGGACAGTCTGTTATGTATGTTACAGTCTGCCTATCAAATTAGCTTGTTTTGCCACATACATGGCGTCAACGTGCGTGATAACCCGACATTTCGGTCAGTGCAACGTTTGTCTTCTGATTTAGAGGAGGTGGTATTTCTTTTCGATGCACTGTCTTTGCAACACCAACGTTAGTTAAACACTTTATAAGACACTGAAGTTCAAACTGGCCCGAGAAAAAATCTGGGATTCAGGCTCGAGCTCTTTTGACGTTTTGCTGACGTTTTCCTTTTTATAAATAAGAATCCCTGATGGTGTAGTGGTTAGCACTCCTGACTAGATAACAGGGAGACGTGGGTTCGATTCCCGCTCGGGGCATATACCAATTTTTTCGAGTGTACCCATTCTTCATCTCACAATACTACTGAACAACAAACATAGATAAATAAAAGAATAATTTTACGCTGATTTTACTAAATATCCAAAAATAGGCCAGAAAATATCTTTGCTTGCATCTCTTAGTGTTACAATATAGCATTCACACTAGAAATCATGCCTAAGGTGCAAAGAACATGCCTAGGGTGGATGCCAGCTCGGTAGTGAAATTTAAGGGGATTTCGGGTGGGTCCGGTTTGAAGGTACTAAAATGGCGTAACTCATATTGCATAATAATCAAGATTATTTATATAGAGTTAAAATGTCATATCAAATCCTTCAGAGTAATTGCTTTAAACATATCGTCCAGATAAAGCCATTATAACATACATCAAATCTAAACCTTTTGTACAGTTTATACTAGCTCGTTAATCAGCCACTGGATTATCGCAGGATTTTACCATGGGCCCTCGACAACAGATGAAAGAAAATGTGAGATCCCTCCTTGGAATTATTTAGCGCAAATTACAATAACGAAACAGCAAAACAGTCCATACGTTTAAACCACCTCAATAATCGGAGCTTATTCGAGAGGATTCGCGTTGTACTTCCGAATAAAAAGGGAGCGAAAATACCGACAGAAACTGACAACTTAGAATTTCTGCTCGATATATTTCTCATAGCCAAGTCAACATATCCGCCGGTAACAAATTGGATTGTAAGCAAGAAACACCAAACTTGATTGCAGGTAAGAAGAGAGTACTTGACACTGCTTTACAGTATTCATGAGACACAAAACATAATATGTCAAACTTATTTTGCTAGATTATACATCTATATATGCGTACTGTGCCGCATGATAAAAAGCATGAGTAATGAGTCAACCTTTCTCCCGAGCCCACATGCTATCTAGCCTGCATCAGAAACAAAGGGCTTTTGGAAGGAAATTTCTAAATGCACTCGACATCAGGTTCATATCACATCAAAAACATACAAATATGACACCTGAAGGTGCAGTTACAAGCAGTGCTTAATATATATATTTATATACATATTGACTCCGGTCAGCAAGTTTTGAATAACAACCTCGGAGTTCGCAGAAGGAACAGACTGGGAAAACCAAACGTTCAGTCTCTGTTTATCTTGTATTTCTACTGTTTAATAAAACGAAAAAATCTTGTAAATATTTTCAGCTACCTTTTTGTCTAACGTCTTACTTAGTATGACCATCAGTCACATGTCAAAAGCTTGAAATTACTGAAAAAGCTTTTTTGTGTCTCAAGTTCTTTGTTCAGCATGTCTTAAATGTTTTATTTACCTTGCAAGTTTACGAAGGCACCACAAAAATCACATTGATCAATATCCGGCTGAAAGAAGACAAAGTGAAAAAAGGGGATCTCCCGAATAATCGTCTACTCATCCTATAAAACAATTTAAAGACTGAGATACTCAGATATAAACCCTTTCCTCTTAAGTCAACATAGCCTTCATCATAACCAGAAACTTGAACTTTAGTTAAAGAATTTCCTTTCCACTGTGAAATTTCATGACTAAACTGTCAAAACAAAAAAATATATCTTTTTACACATAGAAACCGGAATTTCAGTCTAGACTTTAAACAGCGATCTAGGATTGTAACTTTGGCGGAAATCAAGCTTTTTTTTTCTGACCATGATAAAGTTTCCATAAAACGAAATTGCAGGCCGATGAAAGGGAATTTCAAGACAGAAAATTGTCAAAACACATATCCGTTTACGCATAGAAACCGGAACTTCGTCTAAAGAGCACGACACCGACTAAGCATAGAAACTGGAACTTCAGTTAATTCGTTTGTTTTTCATTGTAAAATTCCAAGATTAAAACTGTCAAAACATATCACCGTTAATAATACAAATAGGTTTGGAGCTAACGATAATCTGTTTACACTTTGGTAGAACTCAAATTGAGGGCAAAAAAGCGCGACAGTATGTCGATGGACACACTTAGCACAATAAACACTTGTGCATGTGAAATATATTTTCCCCATCAAACCCCATACGGTGAGAATTAAAGAAAAAACAATCACGTGAAGATTCCGCCCCCGAAAGATGTCATAAATTAAGTTGTAAATAGCAAATCCGCAAAAAAAATCGTGCTGAAAAGCTACGATGGAAAAAGGCAAATGAAAAAACCGATACAGAAAATGAATAGCGGCACACACAGACTGTAATAAAACCACAAGACACAAACTACTTACCAAACCAAGAGGCGATTCAAACCTTAAAGACAAAACAAAGGGATGGAATAAAGAATAAAAACAATCGAAAGTAACCAAGTGAAATAAAACAGCTGATAAGTAAGAAAAAGCTATGTAAACAGACTGAAAATTGCGCAATCCATCTTCCACTAAGCGCACGTTTCCATACCGACGAAAAGCTACACAGAAAAACAAACGCAGACAACACGGGACATGGGCATTGGGAAAGTAAATTAAATGGAATTTATGAAATGAGGAACACAATTCTTGAAATGGAACTTAAAGCGGAATGCAGCCAGACCCTGGTAAAAGTTTTTTTTGAAGCGCCGCCAAAGCAGTCTAAGGGTATTGATCAAGGGCGGCTAAGTACCCCTATTTTCAACGGCCCATGTATGTCCTAAATTTCTGGCTTTTCGTGCGATAGTCCCGACCAGGTGTGTCCTCAAAAGTTGGTTTTTGCGAAGGTCCTTAGCAATATTTGTTGAAGACATAAACTTCATCTGTCAAGAATTCCGACGAGGTTTGTCCGTAAATAGGGTTATTAGTGTAAATTGAAGTTTAGCCTCCATTTCTTAGCGTTTTGGTACCGGGAATTAGCAAATTTGTTAAAATCGACGTTTGTCTCTAAAAGTTGGCTGTTACGAGACTCAGTTTATGGAATTTATGAAATTGATTGGCTTTTTTGATGGATTGTGGAGGACATACACGGAACATCAAAACTGTTAGTACCTAGCCGCCCTTGGAATGATCTGCTGCAGGTCTTCGTCAGTTGGCAAGACTGTGCCGTCATTTCTATTGTTTAATATAGAACTAGACCTACAAAAGACACTTGTGGTTCTTAACAGACATAAATTATTTTGTCCCGAGACGTTAGTGATTTAGAGCAGTCTATGGCAGTAGCATTTTATAAAAATCAACGTGGATGACTAATGGCAATATTGGGTCTTGCAACAATTATTTTAACTTAAGTTTTATGTGCTGCCATTCCTGAAAGACGTGAGATCAACTACCGTAATTCTTTGCGTGGGTTATCTTTTCTCATGGTCCACAAAAATCACGGAGCTGAGCAGAGCTGAAGGTGTAGTATCGTCGAGAGGGAGATCAAGAGGTGAAGTCGATCCCCAAGGGGTTAAAACCTAACGTAAATTTGTTTGACACACCAATACAGCAACTCGGATATGGTTGACCCATGAGAAGCTCAATACCCAGATTGCAAAGTATGATGTTAGCTCCAATTTTGCTAATTGCTTAGTTGGTTTTGCCCAGTTTATCGAGATTCTGCAAATGTATATCTTTGTTGACTTCGTTTGCTCCGTGTTCAGGTCAATGGACGGGACGCAGTGTAAAATACTGAGCTTCCATAATTCCTTTCGTGCTTGGTATTACCCTTTGTACAAGTCAAATATTTTTAAATAACTGTATAAGTATATAAACATATAGAAAGGACCACGGTAGCTGATCTGAAGTCTTGCAGTTACCTTTACAAAATAGTATTTGGGATGACAACCTAATGAACAGTGCAAGTATGGATCAGGGCATTGCTAGCCGTGTTGGTCCTAGATAAGATGGGAAATGGGAAGCAGTATCAGGTATAGGGTGTGCACATGCGTCATGAGATGAGGGGGTTGAATGTGTTTGTAACACGTGACATACCTTATTACCAGGATCCCCTAAAGGACCTTGCCCTCCCGGTCGTCCTTGCTCGCCCTACCAATAAAACAGAATTATTATTGTTTATTTTTTTTAACTTGTATATTTTTAATTGGACCTTTGAGAAGTTTGTCTTCCTCTAATTCTTTTTTATGCAACTATATATATATATATATATATATATATATATATATACATATACTATATATTATACAGTGAAT
>JAOEHT020208834.1:0-11125 GCA_025448195.2 Parazoanthus atlanticus | reverse complement strand
CAACTCCCCGCCCCCCCCCCCCCCCCCAAGTACATTTACATGCAATTGTTGCGGTGCACTCCGCTGACATAAGGCGCTCAGGAGAAATTTGCATGTGCAATACGGGTTTGGCACATTTCCGTGAAAGTTATTGAGCTTTAAGGTGCTCAGCTTCGGGTTTTTTTATGTCCTACCCTCCCCCTCCCTCTTCCCCCTGGCGTTTAAATGAATTAAAATTGTTGTGATCCACTATGTTGTGGGTTTGATTGGAACGTTTGGGTGAAAGGTTATTAAGCTTCAAAAAGATCTAAGACTGAATATCCAAGTGTGGCTGAAAATATCCGAGGCCAGCAATGATTTGTTTCGCTTCCTTGTACAAATGAGTACCAGCTTCTGTTGAGGACTAATCTGCGATGGACTAGTAGTGTCCTGTTCAGTGAGAGCCACAGAATCTCGTCCGCTTACAATGTAACACTACATAAAAAGGGAGATAAACGCCTGGCTTTTGAGCCACTTGGCTTTGCCGCAAAGGATTTTGTTTGTCCATTTCGTGTTGTGTTTGGTTCTCCAGTCCTTGGCACTCTTCCGTAATCAAAGATTTTCTCGGTTTCCCGCTCAGACGTTGCGAAAATGTTTTTCTTTGAAGTTTTCTTTCTCTTAATTTATACTCTCTGCTTTTGCTGCAAGTGATCAGTTCATGAAGACCGCAGCCATTGTGTCATAAATCACTTTAGTCAGTCTTTCGAGGCCTGCCAAATTTGCAAACTTCGATTGTTCTTGCCCTTCTTATTCAGGCAAATAATCCATAACATTTTGACCATTAACACAGAGGATGTCTACACACTGCAGTTATAATATATGGCAAAAGCCCTCTGCAAAAACGTCACGAGTCTTACAGAAATACTTCTATTTTCCCTGCCATTTTCACAGCGCTGACGTTTCTACTATAGTGTGACGTCACAATTGATTTCAACTTCTGAGAGAAAACGGAACTTTGACCAATCAGAGCGCGTATATTTTAACGTGTCTATTTTCTAAATAGTGAGTAATTGATTTAAGATAGTCAATCCTATAGGTGGTGTTCGAAATTTAGTTGATGTTGTTTCTTTCACAATGTTCGGTCAATGAGCAGCCTTTTCTCATTCCTTGCTGAGGTTTGCTCAAAGGCAGCCCTGCAGGAAGCTTCTGAATGTTTATGAGGCCCTATGTCACCCTTCACAATCCCAAGGTGATTTCCCACCAGGAAGTGCGCTCCCAACTAAGATTTTAATTATTTTGCGATTAAATCATGTCTCACTTCACACGAACCCAATATTTATTTTCCGAAATGTCAAACAAAACATTTCCATAAGTAGAAAAAAAATCACGTTATCGAGATTCAAAGTCTATCGGAACAGAATATCAGGAGGATTTTTAAGAAATGATTAATTAACAACACGAACAGTACCGTTGACTTTCAAAGGATTGCATATCTTTTCAGAATAATTCATCATATTTACATTTGATAACACTTCATATCAGTAATAAGCGTTCACTATCTTTGTTATGCATGCATGCATAAAAAGTTAAAGTTTTCATAGCTAAAAAGTCTAGATTTTGATCCACAATGGCATCTATCCGTTAACAATGGAAACCGGCCGGTATTTCCATAAAAGCTCTGAAAGTTTCGAGCACACGGAATCTTCAGCTAGGCACCTAGAGACATTGTGGGTAAGTTCTAACCATATGAGACTCACTTTATAAGAAAACCGTTAATTATTGACCGTAAGTGATGATTTTTTATCTGTGGATGGTGAATGCTAGCATTTAATATCCAGTTATCAATTGACATAGTCTCTAGATCCATTCCTTTTACATAAGAACGTTGCTTGTTTTTGGCTGGGTCTGCGCATGGAAGTGTTCTCATAATCTCCCCTTTCTATCCAAGTTTGATAGTACGTTGCACTTTAGAAATCCTACACCATGTACACCAAAACCCATACAACAAAACTGCATGAATTGCTGCACACGGCATGTTGGTTTTAAGCTGAATTTGTACATACTCGTTATTGTCAAATGCACTTTGTCAAGGACATAAAATATTATGTTAATATTTATACGTACATTTGTTGTTTTCAAAACAAAGTGAAAAAATATAGGTTTCGGCTGAATTACTGCCTTGAAACGTTTTCAAAATATATGCCGTTTTAACCAGGCTTAACATTTTGCATATTTGCAAAAATTGAAGTATGTTAAGTTTCTTTTAACCTAAATCAGCTTTTATAGTTAAAAGATTTTCGTAAAAATAGAGCTGATGAAAGATTTTTTAAAAGGGGGAAAAGATCAATTTTGAGTAACTGCACAAAAAATTGCATATGATTGTCTTTCATACGAATGACATATCACTATGTGAATGTAATAAATTCATTCACACCGGGCTATGGACGATGGGTTGCCATTCAAAATGACATGAGGACATCATCGGCAATGACACTGAGTTTGCCTGCCAGTTGTTCATTTTGTATCTCAGGGGTAAGCAAAAACTCCTTCTGGGAGGATATTCTCAGATGATGGACAAATAAATTACGAGGTCGAAGAATAGCTCCATTGCGCCGCGTGAATGTAACCACCTCCAACTGTTATCAACTTCCGTGTTCTTTTAATGTTATCACCAACGCAGTAGAAACAAGTTAATTCCATCTGCTCTATTCCTACAAGAAGGCATTGTTAAGAGGAAAGCTGGCCGAGGATAAACTAAATCTGAAATCTTTCACCTTTTGCAACTTTTTCTTTTTTTTGCAACTTGCAAAATGTTAAACACGTTCAAAAAGAGCACATTTTTTGAAAACGTTTCAAGGCTGAAATTTATCTAAAACTTTGTATTTGTTTTGACAACAATAAATGCACGTGCAATAATTTAATATAATAGTTTATGTCCTTGACAAAATTAGTAATAACTAATTATATGCTTAAATTCAGCCTCGAGCAAGCACGCCACGTACAGCGACTCTTGCCATATGGGTTTCGGGTTGATTTATTAAAGTCGCCTTGTTATCAAACTAGGATAAAATGAGAATAGTTTGAGAACATGCGCAATCGTCAAAACTTGTCGAACTTGGATAAACAATAAAAAATAGTTTGAGGTTAGGCACAATTCGTCAAAACATTACGTTCAGAAATTTAATTTCCGAAGGAAATTAGATGCATCTATGGGGCGTGTGATCTTCAGAAATTGTTTCCAGATCTCCATCGGGAAATTGAATTACATCCGGATCATTGTGGCCAACTACTGTATTTATTCAATATTATTATTTATTTTATAGCGCCCAATCATAAGGTCACAAAATTAAATAAGCGCCCAGGGCGGTTATTCGAATAGATACATTTGTTATAGAGGAATAGGAAAATTTGTAACCTCTTTATGTAAAATAACTCTGTCGGTTGACAATTGTGTAATGAATGAGATGCCAGTATTCACCATCTACAGAAGTGAAAAATAAAACTCATCATTTACAGTCGATGATTAATGAATATTATCATTCAATTGAAAACTTTCCTTCTTTTGATTGGTTGAGAGACCTACAAATAACTGCCTGCAAATAAAGGTTTACTGCAACTATTGTTATGATCTCGGTCATGCGCAGAATTTACCCGTGTGCGCACATGTAACTTGATTGTATGCCGAATGTGGCGATGGCTCGCTTTCCAAAGTTTGCAATCATAAATTAAATTTATTGAGAAGTCAGTAGTTGTTGGACAAAAGGTTGAATGATATAACAGATATTGGACTCGGTATCACAAAATATCGTAGAACGCGGGCTCATCCCCGAACAGCGGCTGGAAACCGAGCCTAAAAATATCGTGATATTTTGAATGTTTAATTCGCAGATCAATTATATTCCTCGCCAATTACAATATCACGATATTTTGCTCAACCTCGTCCAATAACTAGTGTTAAAGTGATTTTCGTATAAAATCAGTGTTAAGATAACAGAGAAATGATTAGTTGCATCTGACCATAACCAGCTGCAATTTCTCGAGATTACGTCACAGTACATATATGCATACATGTATAGTAATTTGATAATGATAAGCTGATCTGATACAGTTAAGTATGTGTGAGCGTTTTCGGTAGAGTATCCTCAAAGTAGGTACCAGTGACAATTGTCATTCGGTAAGAAACTGAAAACCAGATCTTTGCATTAAGCCACGATCAAGTACTTTCTTCTCATCTCAGTAGTAAGATAATGGAAAGAAAAAATACGAAGCTGATCTTTTTCACTTATTCATGATCAACTGCTTATTTCGCATTATCATACGCCTTCAGAAAATAATCTTCATTGGGTCGTTCAAGAAAAAACTAGTTCTGACGCGATCATAAATTGGAGCTTGTTTCTTGAGATGCTGCGGCAGAGTTATCCTGACTGTTTTTAAAGAGGGACGTAACATGAATCAGACAATTTCACATTCTCTCGGCTTTCCGACACAGACAAAATATTTTCTTCAGTTATCACAATAACGCGAGTTTCTAACTTCAACATAACCGTTCCTTGGATACGAATGCCATTTTAAATTATTATTTTTTGTTTAGGAATGACCCTATTCAGACACCGCGCCAATAGCTATCAAAATATAACACTTTTATTAATTATAAATGGGTATTCATATCGTGTTGAATTGGCTGCGGGACTCAGATGTAGGAACAGAACCACAAAACGATACTCGAGTCTCGAGCCGTTCTGTTGCTACCCAAAGGGGAACGGTCGTGGTCCAAAGGTAGGATCTATCACTACTTTGACAACATAATGATTAATGACAACAAGCACAAGAAAGTAAGATTGTTAAAATATAAAAACTGGTGTTAACTCTTTTCACCTTTCGGCAGAAGAGACCGAGAAGAAAAGTCAATGAAAAGTCTCTTTTTCCTAAAGTTTGACCTTCATGTCTTAAATATCCACACAATTTTTATTAGTTTAACGACGGGCCATCTTCTTTGGACAGGACTGCCTAACGGACCTACATGTATCTAGCTGTAGATCTCAGAAAGTATTAATAGTAAAGCATCAATTTTCATTTTAGTCAAGACATATAGTTATATTAAAAATTGTCGGTCGGAATTTCAGTCAGTCAGGAATAACCACAACAATACAAGATAATCAGACTGTTTCTAATTTCTTATCCCAATTAATCTAAATCATTAACAGCGAAAGACCCAGTAAAGTAGTTATTCAGTATTTTCCCTATGATATGATATGAATCAAAACTCCTTTGGTGAGTACTGATTTTAAAAATCGTCAAGTGTTACGAATCAATCTCAATAAAAATGAGACTAATGTTAGCCGAATCAAACTGAGATGAGATGAAAATAATTTAACAAAGCGTTTCATTCCTTTTTATCACTTCCGTGAAAATAATGCGATAAAAAGTGTTTGCTCATTTCAATTTTGTTTTCCTAAATTTTTACAAGAAATCATATTAGAATCTTGAAGCTAAGTAAGATAAAAGATTATATCTTCGTGTGAATTTTAGTTCGACGTGCTGCTGTGAGAAAAGTGAAAATAATAACTTGTTATCAAAAATTAAAAAGGCTAAAACATCTGTTTCGCTTATATTGATTTTGTGTTATTCACAAGATTCTTCAAGTTGTTTTGGTTGACTAAAATTGATCTCTTTGGCTTTATTTTGGTATCACAACCCCTGTTTTAGTTAATACTCGGGCACTAGCTCTAAATATGTAGACACTACTTTTTCGTGAATGTACGGTGAAGGTCCACTCCATAAGGCCTAAGAGTTTCAAGAGAAAAGTTTTAATCAACCCAGATCACCCGGGGCCCACTGAGTAATGTTATTTGTAAATTTTGGTTAGAGTATGTTTCTTCCAGAAATTTCTTGACGACCCCTGAGTTAGCAAACGAAAGTAAAGTTTCAAAATTTTGTTCCGGTTAAGGCCTAAAGGAATACCAGTGCAGATGTCAAACAAATATTATTCTGTATTGCTCCTTTTAATATTCTTTGATGCTCATCTTTTTATTACTGCTCAAGAAATGGGTTGTCTAAACGGAAGATCTCAAAATAAGGGTCTTATTTGCATTGTTTACAAACGTTGGGGTTGATTCTTAAATATTTTAAGTTTATGATAAATTCCCGCTGTTTCTTATTTTCTAACCCACGACATTTTTTAAACGGAGGACTGAAATTTAGAGCATCAACTCTGATTTTTGCCGGTTGAAAATAAGTGGTGTCAAAATAACTTTCAGTAGATCAACAATATCTACATTTACAGTTTTTCTGTGATAACCCTACCTTTCTGGACTTCCGAGTTAAGTCCTGACATCTACGGTTAGTTAAGTTATAAAAATGAAATGAAATGCACCATTTTGGTCGAAGATAAATATATCAACTGTCAGACGATTTTGAAGAAGGCCGTCTTGAAAAATAGAGCTTTCTACTTTGACAGAGGTGATCTTTTGATCAGTAGAAAAACTATCATTTTCCTCGATTTCTCTCAGCTGTTGTATGCTAACGGTTTGTGTTTTGTCAAAAGTTTACCAAACGCCATGGTAGCAAAGGTAAAGACACTCAAAAGTTTTATGTATCTTTGTCACTACGCAAGTAAACTCACAAAACAGCATGTTTGCCGTTTTTTTCTCTCCGTCACCTAGAGTACTCCAAAGATCTTGTTTATATTTTTAGCCCTCGAGTTCATTTTAACTAAAAAGAAGCAACGAAAATCCTCAAAACATTTTTGTCTAATATTTCATTAACGCTGGCACCCGGCCACTAGAAAAACATTTTTTTTAATTTTATTATTTAAATCACTGTTAGACTTTGTTGCAACCTTAATATTTCGAAAATATTAATAAAGTTAAATAAATATTTCTCAAATTGCAATCTATTTCAGAGTTTAAGCGAAGCCTTATTTCTAAAACTTAATTAAAAATCTTGTTTACCAGATTTACATGATATTAGGAAGTTGTTCTGTATATCTTGCTCAGAGCAAATTTGTGTTTTGGGCTTCGGACTACAATTTTTCAGAAGTGCACAGCAGTGATGCTTTTATTGTTCTTATTCCAGAAATGAAAGGAAGATGGGGCACGAAAACACAAGTACAGCTACTCAGCCTAGTCCTTTTTGTGTTAATACAAACACCTCCAAAGCGGTCACTATTGCGTTATATTGCGTACTCCTTGTCGTCTCTTTGGTCGGAAATTCTCTTATCGTTGGCGTGTTCTACAAAAACAGATCACTGAGGACCCCAGCCAACTATCTGATACTAAACATGGCACTCTCGGATTTATTGATTCCTCTAGTTGCCCTGCCGTGGTTTATCAGTGTGACGTACCTTGACAATGCATGGTTAGTGGGTGGAGTCTGGGGGGAAATACTGTGCAAGGCTGTGAGTATTGCTCCGAGTCTCTCTCTTGTTGTATCCACGTTGAGCATGATAGTAATCGCCATCGATAGATTTCACGCCATTTTCTTCGCCATGAAACCTGCTCTTATCTCCAAGAAAGCATGTCGGCGAATCATCGTGATTACCTGGCTCGTGGCGGTGGCTTTTCGGGCGCACTTTCTGTATGGCTACAGACTTGTTACTAAAGGTGAAAATGATTTACAATGCGCATTTCGGTGGCGCCCGTCTGCCTACCAAATGAAAGCTCATTACATCACCTGGATAACAATGTTTTCTCTGAACATCGCATCAGCGCTTCTCCTAACTGCACTGTATACGGGAATCGTCGTCCTGTTAAACCGACAGCAGAGAAACATTGTCATGCAGTCTGAAATAATTCGCAAAAGGGCAACGGAAAACCGACAAGTCACATATATGCTGATCACTGTAGTAGTTCTGTTCTTTGCAGTCTGGGCACCGTATCATGTTTACACTTTCTTGTCATTTCTTAAGCCTGCGTATATCAAGAGCTCCTGCACATTTCTCTGGATTGCTTATAATTTCCCACTCCTGTATACTATCACGAATCCCTTTATATATTACATTTTCAACAAAAAATATCGTCAAGGATTTAAGGCGTTATTGTGCTGGCCATGCATAAGGTACGAAATTTGTGGTTGTTCGAGATCCGACATCTTGAGTGATGCAGCAAGATCCAAATATTTTCTCTCCAACGTCACTTATTCTCAATCGTTACGACTACGAAAAATGGACTTCGGTGATAAAAACTCAGATGGCTGTTCATCTTCCTAAACTGTATTAACAGAAACCACATCCAGACATTTTGGCAGCGCTGCGATTCATTGGGATCAAAGTACTTAGCTTATACAGTGTTGTGACAGCAATACGTCCAACAGTGTATTTCAATAATATTCTTTTTTATATTTATTGTTGATTCCTATATTTTTAGATTAATTCCAGTCGTATGCGTTAATATTTATAAATAGATAAAATTGTAATTCGTAATAGGATGGAGCGGTTGGCACATTCACAACATATATTTCAATGCTGGCGGAGCCGGTCCGGTTGGTCCGGCCATGGCCAGACCAACTTTCTAAAAAAATGGACTTTTTAAAATTAGTCAAATCTTCCCAAAAAAATAAAATAAAAGACAATGAACTGAGTTGTTCAAAATATAATTCGAAGGTTTAGGGAAACCTGACCTGTTCTACAGTATAACAGAAATAAGCATTTTTTGTTTGAAAATGCTATAAATCGCCGGCTTTAGAGCCGAGGTTCTAGATCTTCTAATTTGCACCTGCGATGCTTGTATTCTCCTACTTGGCCGAACCAACTTCTACAAGCTCTCGCCGGCCCTGCTAATTTGTTTCTGAAAGAAGGCAGTATTAATAACATTGTGATTATTAAATACAGTAGGAGTGGGTGTGTTTTGAAAGCCAAAAATACAACTTTTTGCAAATGAATGTACTATTGATTACAATTAGAAATTGAAAAATAATTACTTCATAACAAATAGGAACTAACTAGCAAAGGATTTTCCATTTGTCTTTGTGATTTTTCATTTTGTACTTTCTTAATGCTATATACTTTTCCGGGTTTTTTTAAACTGTGCTCAGAGATCTTGCATCTAAATAGATAGCGTTTTGCTATCAACATTAACATTAAATGGTTTACTAAGATATCAGGGTTTCTTGAATTATTTCCAAAGCATATTCCATAGGAAGTCAAAGACGCATTTCAATTCAATAGGTAACTAATCTACAAATTAAAATCATCAGTTCCAGAATTTACGTTTTGCAAAATAGCATTCTGAGAAAAGATGGAGGACTGTTTCTTCATTGACACGGCAGAAAGAGCACGTGGGGGTTTTAACAATTTTCATATAAACTGAAAAGCAAAGAGCTTGTATAGATTAAGTGATGCAGAAATTTATATTGGAAACATTGAAGTTTGTGTTGACAGTAACTTTAAAATGAAATGGTTCTTTGTCATCTTTGTGTGCTATTCAACGGAAACTGAGTGTTCCCAGAAACGACAAAAGGATAAACTTTCTCTTGACGTATAATGAAGGCCAGTGCGTCCTTATTTATTTTTTGACAGAAAAGATTTTTTGAGTTTTTTTATTGCGGAGACTACTCCATAATACTCCACATATTTATATTTAAGGGAATCAAGTTTGTAATGAAACGAAGTTTCCGTCTTTGTCTGTGGTATTTTATGAATGCCGCATTGGTACCATGGCTTATTAAAGAAAGACGAGCCATCAATTAATGTATCAGAGTTATTCCAAACTATTTCATCTTAATCAAGTATAATATAAGGACTATAATGAATTTGCAGGCCAGTGGTATAATACAAATTGTAATTGTAATACAAATTGAAATAGCAAAATTAAAAGAAAAAGAAATTCTTGTTTCGAAATTTCTCCAAGCGGTCAAAACATCTCTTAAAAAGAGACTTTGTGATTTTGTCAAAGACTATATTTTTGTAGTTGAAGTTGTATTGCCAGATTAAACCTCCGCTGATTGAAAGAAGGTGCTTGTCAACTAAAATGCTCCACTACTATTTTCTGTTTACTTTGGATAAAATTCGTTTAATTCAAGATATTTTAAGAAAGTTGCAAAATCTATTAGGATCAAGCAATTTGAGCCCGCCTTTTTCAATTCATTAATTTAAACAGAAAATTTTGTTTTGGTAACCTATTATTCCATAGAAGCCGGTTTGCTACCAATTTCTTTAGATGTTCTAAAAAAACCCCAATTATTTGGATTTGGTAAAAGTGTAAAAAGAAACAGTAGTTTTGTAATTGCCAGAGATTTTGTAATTGCCAATTGTTTAAAACACAGCATTCTATTTTTCTTAATTGAGGAATAGAATTGTTGTAAACATTTCTCGAAGCGCGGCTACACAACTGTTATTCCATTTGAAGTCATGACAAAAAGCAACGTTCGAATTTTTGGGAGTACCGATTCTCAGTATTTTACATTTTGAGAAATAAAGTTTCATCCCAGAGCAAATTCTAAATCTGTTAAAACTGGCAAGAGCATTTCTTGGGGCCTCTTCACGTTAAGGCAGGATCAGAGTTAAGCAATCGGCATAAAGAGAGATTTTGCTTGCGGTTTGTATTCCAGCGCTGTCAGAGTGATTGTTATCCCAGCCAAAGTAGGATCATTTCTTATTGCGATCGCCAGTAATTCTACACATATTATGAAAAGGTACGAGGAGAGGGGACAACCTTGTCGTACTCCCCTTTCTTAAAGTTGAAGGAATATGAGTGACGATACTGCACCTTTGGCAGATCGACGTTTGACCGGTCTCAAAAGCGTACTTGTAGCATAATAACAACATATCTTTAATATCAACCCAAAATATCTTATAAAATTCAGCAAGCAATTAAACCCGTCTGTTCCGGGCGTTTTGCCATTTGGTATTGACTTAAAGGCCTGTTCACACTAGAGACGCAAACGCAGCTGCAGACGCAAGAGCAGAAATATATTGAGGTGTGAATGTAAATGCCTGTTCACACTAGACACGCAAACGCAGATGCAAACGCAGACGTAAGCGCAAGGACATACACACTGGGGACGCAAGTGAAGCAAGCGACGCACGCAAAGAGGTTGCGCATGCGTGACTGTCTCGGTCTTTGGCTTGCGTCTGTGCCTGCGTTTGCGTCACCTCCATTCACACTTGGAAATTTGTGAAACAAGAGCAAACGCAAGCGCAAGGTGTGCGCAAGAAAAAGGAAATTTTCCT
>JAOEHT020208762.1:0-11126 GCA_025448195.2 Parazoanthus atlanticus | reverse complement strand
GTGGTGTGGTGTGGTGTGGTGTGGTGTGGTGTGGTGTGGTGTGGTGTGGTGTGGTGTGGTGTGGTGTGGTGTGGTATTGTATTGCAATAAATGGGTCCGCCATTTTCCGTTTAATATAGCTTTTTTCCAGCATTTTGATTGGCTAAGTATGACGTGTACTGTATCTATATATCGCCAAATCCCGTCAGCCATTTCTGTCGGCCGACGAAAAAGCGATAATTTTGCCGGCTGAGAAGAACGTAAACATGGCCGAGTTAACAAACTTAAGTTTGGACTTTGACTGGGTTGAACTGAGTCCAGAAATGGAGGAAGTGCAGATGAAGACAACGATATGTGTTTGTGATAGATAGCAGAAGGGCAAGAAGGAAATCAAAATCAGCTCAGTGACATGGAAATTAGCGATTTTATAGATACAAACACAGCGCAGAAATCCAGAATACTAAGTAAAAAACTAACACCGATCATCAGATATGTATTGTACAGAGCAAAAATCTGACTGGTGTTGCAGTGATTGACACTAGTGTCACACGGTAAAAGTTCTTGTTTCCATATCTCAAACTGCCCTTGACGCGAAATTACTCAAACTGATACTCATACTTAGAGAAATTTCAAGAAAAAATAGAAGTTAAGAAAAACCGAAGAAAAGCGAGCATGATGAGTCTCGAACCTGGGCCTCGAACACCGGAGTCACCATGCACTGCCACTACACCAACCACTCAATTCGCTGCCAACAACCGCAATTTTATCGTATATATATGTGCAAAGTTCTATCTCCGTCCTTTTTCTACGAAACAAATATAACCATGACCCCAACCTTAACCCTCACTAACCGTAGATAACCGTAAATAACCATGAATAACCCTATGTAGTAACAACCCATCCATCGCAACTAGATCCCAGGCTCATTCGGTCAAGGGCATTTTGAGATATGGAAACAAGAATTATACACTCAACAGAAGAAACTGCCATTTTGAAAAACACCCAAAAGACCCTGGGAACGAGGTTGGACAGCCACTTAAATAACTGACTTGCTGGCTAACTTATTTTCTTACTTACTTGTCTGTCAATGTATACTTATTATGTTTATTTGTTTTATTGCAGTGTAGCTCATAACTTGACATAAGCCATTGAAGGACAGGGTTGACAATGGCTTGTGAACTCAATACGGAGCCGCTTTACGTTCACACCGGGCAAGAAATGAAACGTTTCCGAAGAAAGTCAAACAACAGTATTTCTGACGAACTTGAGAATTCTCCTGATGAAGAGGATGTACTTGGTTCATCAGCCAGTTCTTTGGACTCGGTTTTCAGTGCAAGCATGCAGAATTTTTCCGCCCGTTGCGCACAACCCGGGACTCTAACCGGCAATACTCAGCGACCTCTCGCAGTGAGAGCGAGCCAATCACAGCCTGCCCTGCGTGTCATTTCCATGCTTCCAAACGGTATGTTTTGGCGACTATTGAACAAGATGGTATGGGAACAAACAGTAGAACTTGACATCGAGACTCTTTGCTTAGTCGTGGGTTGCATTTGATGCCATGAAAACACTTAACTCAATAGTATCGATATTTTAAATTGTCTATTTTACATGTTTTATTGCAAGTTATCTGTAGGCCTGTTACTGGCTCAATTCTCACCTAGTTTCGAGGCAAGAATTGGGCCAGTAACAGATCACAGGGAGATTAGGTGAGAGAAGGTGAGATTAGGCAAGAATTGGGCCAGTAACAGACCATGGGGAGATTAGGCGAGATTAGGCGAGATTAGGCGAGAGTAGGCGAGAGTAGGTGAGATTAGGCAAGAATTGGGCCAGTAACAGGACACGGGGAGATTGGGTGAGATTAGGCGAGATTAGGTGAGATTAGGCAAGAATTGGGCCAGTAACAGATCGCGGGGAGATTAGGTGGGATTGGGCGAGATTAGAAGAGATTAGGCAAGAATTGGGCCAGTAACAGACCACGGGGAGATTTGGTGAGATTGGGCGAGATTAGGTGAGATTAGGTGAGATTAGGCGAGAGTAGGTAAGATTAGGAAATAATTGGGGCAGTAACAGGACACGAGGAGATTGGGTGAGATTGGGAACGATTGGGTGTCGGTTGGTAGGCTGTCAGTTGTGGATGTTTGAATTGCATCGCATAAAACCTTTAGCGTAGCCTGCTGGCATGTCCGCTGACATGTCAACAATCGTATGCCAATTAAAATGCTATGGCTAGGCAAATTGGTGAAAATTAGTTTAAGCTGAGTAAACATCATTTTAGAATAACTGGTTTTTCTGCGTCAGCGAGGCAATTTCCCTTTTCGTAAACGGTCGACGCCATTTGTAACAGCTGATGCAGGTGCGCATAATTTCCAACAACATTCCATTGCCGTTTTAATGAAGAAGACGTGATTGTGGAAAAACAACCAATACCAACCTTAACCCTAACTCTAAGTCTAACTCTAAACCTAATCCTAAACCTAACCCTACTCCCAGCCAAAACCCTAAAAGAAGAAACCAAATATAACAGAACTAAAGAAGTTAAATAGAATGAAGATATAAAATATATTGAAGATTAATGGACTTGGGATCACTGGCATGCATTCCAGTCCTGATCAATTGTTTTTTACTGTATATATGTTACAAATGGCATCGACTGCTGTTGGAAATGGCATCGACTATTACAAATGGTACTGACCATTTACGAAATGGAAATAGGCGTCGAGGAGTACGCCAGATTTGTGGTTTGGTATGGTGTGTTTTTCACCGTGAGGATGATTCGAAGGCCGACTTTTCGAGCGTTAGTCCTTCGTCAGTGAGATCTGTTAACTTCGTTAAAATTGGATTTGTGGCACAATAAGTCAGGTGGGCCTACATTTGTGAAGTGGTTTTGCTACTAACTTTGGAAGATTGGCAGCCAGCTATACTGATTATTGGTGTACCAATGTGATATAACAACTTGGCCGCAGCAAGCACGCTTCTCTAATTAAGTTCTTCTCCGGTGTGATTGGTGCGTCATATCTTGGCCACAAAATACGATCTTTAGCTCTTCGAAATGTTGCCAGGTTGAGCATTTTTACAAACATTACATTTTCCCTGCATGGTTAAAACAAATTGCTTCTGTGATGTCAATGTAATACATTGAAGAGACCATTTTTAGAGTAACTTGTCAGAAGGCTATTAAGGAAAAAACTGAAAAACTAAATGTTATCAGAAGAGAGAAAATTTGTTGGCCAATGTTTATGTGCATTCACCCTCTTTCCTATCGCCTACTCTAAATAGACTGAAAAGGCATCATACGATTTTCTTTTCTCTTTCAATCTTCTTGTACCTGCACACTAAACCGCATTGCAAAGACTACAGTTTCAGGGTGTGTTCGATTGACACTATTTCAAAATAGGACTACATTCAGAAGAATTTTTAAAGAACCTCTCGAAACAATATACGATATAAGATAGTTTTCCCGAACTAAGAATACAATTTTCTATAGACTTCCTTGTGTTAAGTCAGTTTTGCGGTTGGTGGTCTCGTCGAATAACTGTACACCCTTATGATTGGCAGGAAACGGATTACACTGTAATGAATCACTGGAGGAAAAGGTTGAGGCGTTAGAGGGAAAAGTTTCCGAACAAGGCTGTGAAATTGTTCTTCTAAAATCAGCACTAGCTGACGTTTTGAGGCGCTTAAGCGTGGTGGAAGAAACTTCGAAACGACAAAAAGGTAAGGTATAAAAGTGCTAGCATGATTTGAAACTAGAGTAATCATATACAAGCCACAGTGGAAAAGTGAGAATAGTCGAGAGTAAGTTACAGCTGCCCATGCATGACCTTCGTGCAATATCCTATCGAATAGCTGGTGCTGATTCAATACGAATTTCTGACTTGATGATTAATCATTGTGTGCACTCTTTTGTTAAGTGTATAAGAACTTCTAGTTTTTGGACTTCTGCGTATTCTGGGTTTCCAGTCAAAAAAGAAAAGATTAACATTCTCTGGTAAAAAAAAAAACTACTCAAGGATGTTCATACTTACTAATTGTTTTTCTTTTTATAAATGAATACACCTTTTTGACTGAACCGTTGCTTTCTAGGCCGCATGATCCCTGCCACGCCTACATCTCAATCCACTGTGCTTGCGTCCCCCCGACCACAGAGTCAGTCTCGGCTACCAACACGGAGCAAATCCCCCTCCGACCGATCGAGATTGCTGCCTGTACCAGACGCGGAACAAAACTCAGTCCGACACCCGTTACGATCAAATCTTGATAGCTTCTCCTGGCCACCCAGCCCACGTAAAGATGGTCTGGACATCCCAAGGATAAACTGCGACAGGCCAATCTCTCCGACGAATTCAAATCGAATTAGCAAGTTTACTGAGCAAGATGGTGTAAATGTATGTGAATTGAATGAAAGTGATCAGTATCTGATCATGACATAGTCTGTTTAATTGCTGGAAGCTAGTAGCACTAAGTTGAAGTAGCAAGGCGCAATATGCCTTTGGTTTACAAGAGTGATATAGATATGAGATGGTTATAACCAACTCGGCGCTGCACACTTCTTTGACTATTTATCATCTCGTAGTATTCGTGGAATAATTGTTATATAAATGTTTTGCGCCTACGTTTATTGGGCTAACCAGTGTGAAGGTGATTGCTCTATGATCCGCTCTGCTAGTCATCAACCCCTATTAGTGCGCTTGATTTTCCCCAAATCCTCTCCTTTACATTTAGTACATTTTGCTTTGTTTGTAGTCTCAGCACCAGGCCCTCTCTCAGCCATCTGCACTTGTGAAGGCACTACTCCGATCATCCCGGTCCAAGTCCCCCGTACCAAGGGAGGTGAAGAGTGAAGCAGAGCCCACGGTAGAACCAATAAAATCGGCGGTAAACCGTTTGTATTCATTTTATTATCGTAAAGTCACAGTTTCTATAAATATATTTTCTTTATCATAAACATTTCAGAAAAGATTTTCTCAACCGCTGATATTGATTCACAAATGTTTAAAAATACTTACTTCTCAATTTTAGGGAAACGTTTTGCCAATTCCCAGTTTAGAAAGGCAAAAAAAGATAATGATTTATTTCAGGTTATTTAAGCCAGTATATCTAACCAAAATTTGACCACGCTAAAGACCCTGTTATTTGGACAGGAACCACAAACAAATGGAACAGGACAAGAAAGTAACAAGGAAGAAATTAGTGAAACGAAAAGTGATGTCGAGCACTTGATGAAACCGGCTAATTTCGCGGTAAGCTAAAACAGTTTGATTTCATTTCTCTTGTATGATTATGGGCTTCGCTGTTTGCGAGTTACTAGTTGCGAGTTACCGAGTTGTTAGTTGACGAGTATCAAGAGGTATCTGGAGGTGCCCAGAGGTTCTTAAAGGTGTGCCGAGGTGTCTAGGGATGTCCAGAGGTGTGAAGATGTGTGAAGATGTGTCCATAGGTAGGTCTAGAGGTATCTAGCGGTGTCTAGGGTGTCAGAAGATTTGTTGAGGTGTTCAGACGTCTAAAGGTGCCCAGAGGTATCTAGGCGTGTGTAGATATGTCCAGAGGCGTCTCTATAGGTGTCTAGAGGTGTATACAAATAGGTGTCTAGAGGTGTCCAGAGGTGTCTAGAGAACTCTAGAGTAGGTGTCTAGAGGTGTCTAAAGGTATCCAGACGTGGATGTCTAAAGGTATCCAGAAGCAGGCGTCTAGTGGTGTTCCAAATTGTCTAGAGGTGTTTAGAGAACTCTAGAGGTATCCAGAAGTAGGGGTCTGGAGCTGTCCCAAATTGTCTAGAGGTGTCTAGAGGTGTCCAGAGGTGTCTAGAGAACTCTAGAGGTATCCAGAAGTAGGTGTCTAAAGGTACCTAAAGGTGTCTAGAGGTGTCCAAAGGTGTTTGTATTGTTCTTAAGAATATGGCAGTGTTACTAACCTGTAATACACAACTAGACAGTGTTGTAAATTATTCTAATTCAAGTCCGTGTTAATTGTGTATACAAATGTATAATATGTAATAATCAGTAAAGCTTAAAATTACGTTAATTGCTAGCAATTACACTGTTTACTATTACGTCATAGGTCAATCACTTGTTAATTCATATTGGTCATGTTTTGCCCTTCAGTTCTATTCAGAGTTTAAAGACAATTCACACGCATTTTGATGGACAAATATTTTTTTGCCGTGCTGCTTTGAAGGCGTCAAGATATGTTTTTTCAAATGTTAATTTCCCCATTGTTTCCTTACTTAATCTCCCCATTTTTCCCCACTTCAATCCCACAATCCAACATAAACACAGTTTGAAAATGAGAAAGTGAGTCGCCAACTTTAGTTATATATATAACTCCCAAAATAAACAAAAGCTGTGCGCGTTTTTCCGCCACAAACGTACAAACCCAAGCCGTGAAAAAACCCATAAACTATTTTTTTAATTCAGGAAATTCTGACTAACGGAACTGCAAAAATTGTTACCAAGAAAACAATCAGGGAAAACACTCCAGCCATAGAAAAGGCGAAACCGAAGAAGTCGAAGTCTATCCTTGGAAATGACTCTAGTCCCAGTGATTACCATTCTCGACATCGATCGCTTGCAGCTCGGCCGTTGAGAAAGAGCTGGAGGAGTGAGTCCGACTTATCAACTCGCCCCAGGTCCAAGACGGTGGGCTCGTCGCCTTCTCTGTCTTCTTCTGGATCACCAGTACCCATTAGGTAATTTGAATATGAGGAGTAAAGGTTTAACAAAATAGGACCGCCACCCCACCCCCCACCGCACTACCAATGATTTCCAATATCGTTACAGGTAAATGCTACCCATTGGACATGCAAACAGCTTTTGCCTGACTAATTACTTTCCATAACATGTATAGTAATTATGTTTTCATTGGCTTGACCGCAATCTTTGACATTTTTAAAAAGACAGATTTCTAAAACTGATTGATATACAGCTTCAAATTGAATGATTAAAATGTATGCACCAAGAAGAATAAAAGAATAAAATGGAAAGAGTTTTGTACTTTTGTCAAACTCATTTTCATGACAACCGTTTGGGAGGTCAAGTGTTAAGGTAGTTTTCGTTGGTTTTAATCTTTAAAATAGACGTTGCTTTTTCGAAACACTGCTAGATATTTCAACGATTTTGTCGGATTCTTAAATGTATTTGTAGTTGGTGCTATTTATTTATTTATTTGTTTATATATTATTAACTTAATTATTTATTTATTTATTTTCGGATTTAGTGCAAAGCGCAAGGTACATGAAACAAAAAGACACAAGGTCCCCTACAAGGTTTCAGCACGTGATACCCACCCACAGTAAAATACGAATTCCACCCCATGACTACACCCTAGATTAAAAATATTCTAAAGACACATAAATAATTGCATAAATAATTAGGACTAACCATGATGCTTTGCGCTTTCTTATTGTTTGTCAAAAGTGAGGTGACCATCGTGTGCATAACTTTGGAAGTTGTCTTCATGCTAATTCGTTGTTTCCTAGTGCGAAACAAATGGCTGAAGAGTTAGATAAAATTGCTAGGAACAGATCTGATCAAGAAGTTTGGTAGAGAGACACAGTATTACACATAATATCGAACAGTAACAACGTCACTATTATTCCAAAGACCTTTAGGCGACCTAAATTGCAAATCATTTTGGTCAACCCAATTATTCAAAGACTTTAAAATCTTAACGTTTTCCTTCTGATTTTCTTACTACTGAGAGCCTCCCTTCTTTATCTGACAATCTCCCCTTCCACTTTCCCTTTTCATAGAAGCTATTATAAGAAGATACAACTCTGCTTGCACATTTATTTAATTTGGACATATAGGAGAATTTCGACTATTGTCACTAGTGAGAGTAATAAGTCTAGAAAGTGTTTGAAATTGAAAAGGTTTGTTGAGTAACATTACGTCAGCAGATATCCACCTATAAGAAGAAATTCATTTGATTGTATGTCAGTAATTGCACTGCTTTCTTCCAGTTTACACTTGGCTACTAATTCGGCTTCCAAAGGAATCTTGTACGTTTCATGCATTAGATATCGTGTTTGGGCAGTCTGCATGCGGTATTTCCTCGTCTTTGGAAACAACAACAATCCGGCTCTATTTGACTTACGAGTGATTTCTCGTAACTTACAAAAAATATAGAGAACCAAGTGCGACATTTTTTTACATAATGCAAAATAGTAAGGGTGCATACCGGACGTCCAAAAAACCCGCAAGGTACGTCTCGTATTTTTTCGTGGGAACTTGGATCTATATTCTTGTTTATCGTGCGGCGTTTCTTCTTGTCACTTCTCATGCTTGCTTTTTTTTATGTGTTTCACGTCTTAGTAAGTTTTTGTTTGCTAAGTTTTCACAGTTTGTTAGATGACGCAGCAAAGTATATGCCAAAAACTAAAACAACTCGAATAAAACCAAAATGAGAATTGGATGAGAGTTGAGTGATAAAGTTTTGTTGAGAGTCAGTTCTTCACTCCGATTATCCCGCGGGTCAAAGGAGGGTGAGAGGTGGATGAGCGTTGAGTGATTAGAGTTTATTGGAAGTTAGTTCTTCAACGTTTATCCGGGCAGTCAAACAAGAACCGATGAGATTTGATAAGCAAACGTAAGAAGAAAACTCATGAAAAACCGGAGATGTTAAGGGTAGACGAGAGCGCACGAGAGTAGAGGAGAGTTCATGAGAGTTGGTAGTCAACTCGCGATCGTTGACTCTCATGTTCGTTTGATCTGGGTTTTCAATTAGCAGAAAAATGGAAAAACATAGGTTGAGGCGCAGCATTGTCCATAGCTACTGAATTTAAACATTCACTGCCTCAAGCTCTTTTCTCGCCCCCTTTATTTTGTCACTTATTTGCTTTTCATTCCTTTTTTCGTATTGTTCTTGTAAATTTTGATAAACAAACTTAACAAGTGCCTGATCGCACATAATACCAAAACTACAATTTAATTGCGTAAGTTCTTGACAGAGAAAAACTTGGCATTGAGTAAAGTGTTTTACATGCATACATTCATACATACATACATCCATACATATATATTATTTTATTACCACTTCCCAGAAGAGCTTTAATTTTCAGAGGCAATTTTATAATCACATTTGAAATTTCTATACACGCGTTTACACACATATACTAATACAGATCCTAATAATGAGCAATTACAAAATGCGAGCTCTTACAAAAATTGTCATCTGTCAACATTAAAGGAATGAATATATAAAACTATTGTCACAATATGCCATTTGTTTTATGAGAACCGCAAACTTTATCAGAGCACCGAGGCCGAAAATTGCCCAAATTTTAGGAACAAGTTGAGAACAGTGTTAAACTAATCACAGGCTCAGACCTGGATTAAATCTACAAAAACCTAAATTTTTCAACTATATAATAATGAAGATATAAATAAATATGAAAATAGGAACCATTTGAGGCTGAATTTGCCAAGCATTAAGAAAAACGAGCCTCGGCCAAATAATTTGGATCTTTAAAAAAAGTGTGTATATATTTGATACCTCGAACTATTCCTGGCTCGCGTTTTAATTTGATTCACGTAGCAACAAACGAACGTAGGTGGCAACGTAACAAAGCTTTAACAAAAGTGTGCGAAGCTTGGAAGTGCTCCGAAGAAATTCTAGAAAACTGACAAGTCAATTCAATCTCATTTGTAAAAAGCAACTTCTAACAGGAATTTTTGCTAAGCAAAGACATTTCGGCATGTGAGACCTAGCCCGACACATCCATAATGATATTGTCCAAAAATCGCTTCGCCGTGAAACTATGAATGACTAGTGAGCGTTTTAGCTTTAAATCTTTTAACTTTCACATGTTTCAGTTATCTTGCTCTGCACCTGCATAGAGCACTCAGCATAGCTTAGGGTCAAAAGAAACCCTTTTGATCTATTACCTAAATATATTTAGGCTAAATACTGTATATTTATTCTATAAATTTGGTTAGATAAGCTAAGTTTTCTACACCTCTTATTTACGCTAAGTAAATTCTGCCAGCAGAATAGCCGGCTAGCCTTCTTCAGGTAGCGGGCAGAATGCCAGTAGAAAAAGCAATTTTTCGAGCAGAATTTGAGCATTGGAGCCGACAAAGGCAAAAATTGAGTATAATCAATGACAAAACTGCAGTGAACAATGAAAAATAGATCTGAACCTCCCGCATTCCTTTTGCGTTGTGTTCTTGTCCATTCTTGTGTTATCTCAACCATTCTTCAACTGGAAGAAACGGGACCTGGGACCAAGGTTACATCCTTTCTCCACATGCATAGGCGAACAAACTGGCATGCGGTATCTACCAAAACACTAGCTGTCAACACAAACCAGTTCGAATTATGCATAATTAAAATTTACCGCGCGCGGCTGCGATTTTCATTCATTGAAGCGAACTGAATTGTTTGCATTTTCGTGCAGCAAAATGTAGAATGTAACGGTTGAGATTCAAATAATTTTGTTGTATTTAATATTTCACTTGTTCTTTGGGAGTTTAGTGACCTGAATTAACGTCACTTTTTACACCAAGAGAAGAAAGAGAACACTCGGGGAAACTGAAACATTGAGTGTAAGTCTTGCGACTGACTTTGTAAGTTAAATTTAAATTTTATCTTTGTCCTTCTGAAATTAAATGTGTAACTGGTTGTACAAAACAAATTCAAGAGTTCAAAAGTGTATAAATAAAGGCTGATTTTAAGAAGATATATAACTTGCGATAAAACTGAATAAAAACACTTTTCGTGACACTGTCACTACTTAGCATCCAGTATCTGAAGTTTTCTGAAAGTGCTTGCAGGTAGCTAGATTACAATGGAAATGGAACAACAAGGCGAACTTGAAAACTTGTTCTGCTATGCAATTCTTTAGACGTTTTACAAGCCAAGCAACGCTGACGTAAACTTTTCATTTGTCGAGACAATAAATAAATGTCTTCAAAAAGGTTAAAACTGCGTGACTATTTGTTTCGCGACAGCTTGATATATAATTACAGATGACAGAAGCCTGTTATTTCGAAAATTTAAGGCCAGAGTTTTAAGTATTAATTCAAAAGAGAACGTAAACAACTCGTGTCCGGATCATACAAATAATTGGTATTCCCGATAATTCAATTTAAGAGAATGTACGGGAAGTTGCTTCCTGGTTTCTTCTTCTCTCCAACCACATAACCCCCCCC